>VXAX01003727.1:2504175-2680622 GCA_013399835.1 Leptocoma aspasia | reverse complement strand
GGCCGGCGGGGCTTCTGCGGGGGACTACGTTTCCCAGGCCCCCCTGCTGCTCGGCCGGGCCGCGGGAAGGGCCGGGCTGTCAATCAGCGCGCGTCGGCGGGGGCAGCGGGACGGGGATCCCCCCGCCCGCCCCGCGTCCCGCTAATAATAAGTGCTTCAGAGCCTTAAAAGCAGGGAGGCAAGTGTCATGCGGGCGCGTCGTAAGGGGCTGAGCTCCGGCTGAACGCCCGGGGCCGTTCTGCCGCCGGCATAGCTGGGANNNNGGCCGGCGCCTCGGCCGAACTCTCGCTGGAGCCGCCGCTGCTGGGCTGCCGCGACATCCGCGATGTCAGCGCCGTGCAGTACCTGGGCTCGGGCTACACCAAGGCGGTCTACAAGGCGGTCCTCAACCGCACGCTGGCCGTGGCCCTGAAGGCGGTGGACTTCGGCGGGCACGACATCGCCCACTGCGTGCGGCAGTTCTCCGCCCTGGGGGACTGCTACCGCCTGGCCGCCTACAAGATCGTCAAAGAGATGATCCTGCTGCAGCGGCTGCGCCACACCAATGTCCTGCAGGTACGCGAGTCCGGCCGCGCAGCCCCGCCGGGGCGGGTGGGGCGCGCTGCCTTTCCCCGGCTCTCTCGGTCCCGCCGCGGACAACCTGTCGGAGCTCCCGCCGCCAGTCCCGGCGTGCGCGGGGAGCGGGCCGGGACCGTGCCGGGGAGCTCCCGAGAGTTCGCACACACGCCCCCGTCCCCTGTTCCGTGGGCAGTCGCACCCCCTTCGGTAGGCGCGGTGGGGGTCGCGGTCGCCGGGGCAGATGTCCCTGTCCCGGCGGTTCCGTACCTCCCGTCCCCATCGCGTGTCCGAGGGAAGGCGCGTCGGTGGGCGCTTTCCGCTGGCAGCGGCGGTGCTCACCCCCCGGCGACAAGTGAATCGCCCCGGCGGGGCGCTCCGGGCCCGAGGCAAGGCCCGGAGCGGTGCGGGATGCGGCGCGTCCCCCCTCCTGCCCGGGATCCCCCCGCGGCTGCCGGCCCTGCGGCTTGCGCTCTGATCCCGCTTCCTCGTAAACAAAACGAATACTGAGGTGAGGAAGGGGGCGAGGAGGAGACTGAGGAAGGACTCGGAAATCCAGAAACGCTCCCCGAATGCGGGAAATAAAGGCCGGCTTGAATGCAAGCGCCGCTGACTCCCGTACCCCCGGAGAGAAGGCAGCGGTGGGGTCACACCTGGCAGCCTCTGCTGGGACTCCCGGCGGGCTCAGCTGGATCCGCGCAGCCCCGGCACACGGGTCAGCCCGGGGGGCTCACCCAGGACAGGCCGGGTGGGAGTCCTGCTGGCCGGTGCGCCGGCACCGCGGCACTTGCCAGAAGGGGCTGCATTGTAGGGCTGTTACACATCAGCATGAATCTCAGCGGGTCCATTTGGATGTAAATGCTGGTATGGAAATTCCTATTGCGTTTCGCATAGCATGAGCGTTGCAGTAGAATAAAAAATGAACGTTAGACCAGACGGTCTCACAGTAGGTGCTTTTTGAACTGAATCGGGTAAAGGAGTTTTGTGTTTCTTCTTCAGCAGCTGCAGGAGGAGTACCAGCTCCCCCACGAGAACTTCAGATCCCAGCGATCAAAGCTCTCGAGTTTCATATACTGTTCAAAGAAAGGCTAGTCATGATTTATCCATGATAAGAAAATGGATATTAACCTTCCTTCCTTCCTTCCTTCCTTCCTTCNTCCTTCCTTCCTTCCTCTCTCTCCTTCCTTCCTCTCCTTCCTTCCTTCTCTTTCCTCTGTGGGGGCAGGTCTAACTCTAATGTGTAGGGAGAACGTCTTGCAAACCACAAAAACCTGTGGTCATAGGAAGGATATTAGTTGCTCCCCTTAAGCTGTGATGAATTCTGTTTGGAAAAGGCATGCTTGGGTGCAGCCATCGTTACTGGTTGCTCTTGAGAGGATTTTGTTTCCCCCCACCCCCCAAGATTGGTTTTGACTTTTTTTTTTTCTCAGTGTAAGCAAGTTGGCCAGCATGTGTTTTTAAAAGTTGAGTCATTTTCGTAGACACTAGCATTTCTTTCCCGTGTTACTCATGTGTAGTTTTCTTCTCTGGAAGGATTAATTTGGCATTACTTTGGAGCCGTCCCTCTCATGAAAAAGAAGTGGGGTGTGCTGTCTGTCCCCGCAGGTGCGGGCAGGGCGCTGCCGAATTTGCCCGGCGCCCGCTTCCCCCCACAGCAAACCTTGGAGGAGCCGCAGGAATTCACTTCTCCGGTTCGGGATGATGTGGAGGAACCACAGTAATTCACTTCTCCCGTTCGGGATGTCAGGTGGACTCTGGAGGGGGAAGCGCAGGAGAGATGCGCGGTGTCCCATGGCGGGGGGGCCGCGGCAGGAGAAGCTGGAGGATGAGCAGGCACTTCCACCAGCGCCAGGAGAAACACGCCCAGCCTCCGTGCTGGGAAAACGCTCTCATGGGCAGAAATCCCGTCTGTTTGTTAGGGCTTCGTATTTACATGCCGCCCCATTTAAAAACAGATTACACGTAAAGCAGAAACACGTTTTCAGATTCGTTCCGATTTTGTCATTGTGTTTCCTTTCGCCTGCCCTGCATCAGCCCCAGCGGTGCTGCCAGGCCGGGGGAGACCCCCGCGCCCCCGCACGTTCCCCCGTTTGCTGTTCAATGCACCGCGCTGTGGGGACGCACGGGGCCGGGGTGCCTGAGCGAGGGCCAAACCTGTGATAAGGCATTACCTTGAAAGGACACGGTAAATATCAGCCTGACAGGCGCTATCTGGACAGCGCTGTGGGGCAGGAGCAAGTCTCCGGTGTCATGCAGGAGTCGTAGAACCGATGTGGAAAATGGGCACAACATGAAATATGTTGGTTATGCCTCTGTTAAAATCTCACAGGATCGGCCGACTTCATGATTTTTAACTTGTTTTCAGCAAAAGCCGACCACGGGCTTAGAATTCACTGTCCAGGGTTTGCTGCCGAGGCAGAGGAACCAGTTCAAAAGCCAGCGTCTCCTCCTTCCCCTGGCTTTTGACAGGCGCTTCAGCTCCCATTGGAGCGGGAGGACCGCGCTGGCTACAGACGCCAAAGGCACGATCGCACATCTTCTGGGCCAGCGAGGGCCGGGAGCTTCCCTGCCTTTGCTGCTTACCTCTGTTTTGCTCCTTTTCCCCCCTCCCCGGCGGTTCCCGGCATACCCAAATACGAGCCGGCTGCTATAAATAGCAGGAAGGACGTGCCACCCTCCTGTCACCTTGCCGTGCCGGGGGAGGGCAGGGCTGGCGGGCAGCCCCGGCTGGGGCAGGCGGGGGAACCGGGAGGGACGGGGCAGGGCGGTGGCGCTCACCGGGTCGCTTTTGGCGACCGGCCGGGGCTGGAGGCGAAGCGGGGCCTCTTGAGGAGAGCGGGAGCTCTTCCTCCGCCTCCCCACGCCGCGGGCGTGGGAGGGAGCGACCCCGGGGACGCGTCCACGCAGGCGGCCGGCAGCCGCCCTGCCTCAGCCGGAACCCTCCCGGCCGCTCCCGGGTATCCCCGGCCTCGGCCGGGGACTGGCGGCGGTGAGTGCGTTCATGAGTTTCTTTTGCTGAAAATAAAGTTTCGTGTCGTTTCAGTCCTAGGAAAGGGGGTTTTCCTGTAAATCTCTGGCAGCTGACAGCCTGAAGTGTAGTTTGTAAGATAACAGGCTTGTTCTTTACTGTCTCAGCAGTTCTCATTCTGGCCTGTCTNTAAGCCATCCTTTTAAAAAGACCTGATTGTTGTACGATATATGAGGGGAATAGAGGGGAAAAGAGCTCTTTCCAGAAAGTACCAGTGCCTTCAGACAACATGCTGACATATCCACCGTGCCCTCCGCCCGGGGAAGGAGCCAGATGTGTCAGCTCTGGCAGATGTGGCGAATCAAGTCTAGCAAAAGAAACACGGAAAACTAGCAAGAGGGAGAGTGGTTTCACATTAGGCAATGCTGAGACGAAGGCAGCTTGCCTTCCTGTTTTTATTTCCATGCTCTGCCCCGTCACTTGCAAGAAGGGCGAGCGCCGGGCCATCGCCCCCCCTCGCCCCCGCCGTCTGGGGCTGCCCGAGGCTCCCTGGGGCGGCAGCCGCTGGGAAGGGCAGGTGCAGGCTGCGGTGGAAATATATTTGCTTTGGAGTGGCGAAGAGAGGGGTAGTTCATTAAAGTTGATTTTATAATGAAGGGCACTGGGGAAGAGGGGGAACTGGGTCACTGATTTGCTGTAACAGAGGATTTAGCGGCCCGCTAATTGCTTTGCAGTCGCTCTGTCGAATGCAGTGCCCGATCTCTTCCTTTCACTCAGTGCTGCGATTTCTTTTCTTGCAGAGTTCAAATGCTGCTGTCTGAATCCTGGCTTCCTGAGCATTTTAGTGGGGAAGATGATTTAGAGTTCTTTAATTCTTCCCTGCCCATATTTAAGGAAGAAAATCAAACCATTTGCCGTTAATTTCAAACAACGAGCACAATTGTAGTGACATAAGGGCAATGTTTGATTTACTGTAATAATGTAATTATAGTCCTAGAGTATCAGAATTAAGGGTGGTGCCATTCTTTCTTCGTTTGCATTGCTGAAGAGAAGGGAGGGAAGGTCTGAAACTGCAGACGCTTGGAAAAGTGCAAGCTTATTTCTGTGACAACTATTTATCAGCACTTCCAGTGTAAGTTCACAACGATTCATTTAGAAGGAGCTACCATACCCTTTTTAAAAACACACGCAAAAGCTCAGGGAAAAGGGTTGGCTTTGTCTGATGCTGGTGGAAGACACTTAGCTGCTAACAGCACCAATGGCTTGCTGGCTGCCCAGACGAGGCCGCCCAGTTCATTTGGCTTATTTAGCTTTAGTGTGAAGTTAAAATGTGTAGTTGAAATACTGAGATGGCATCCGCAGTAGAAAAGTCACCATCCAAATATCAAAGCAATTTCTGTATGAATTGGATCAGTTAGCTCTATTGTATTTGTAACTGATTTTTTAAAAGATGGTCATGATTACAGGGAGAATATTTGTGTCTTGCAAAATTAATTGATTAAAGAAATTAATCTTTAGATTAATTTAGATTAATAGACTGCAAATAATGTATCACTTACTGCTGACAAGTAGACTTAAGATGTGCTAGCCGATCACGATATTTTTAAATACCCATTTTTAAACAGGATTTTCTTTTCTTTACATGTGATAATTAAGAGATTTTTTACCCTGATGGTTTCCCTATACATATGCATAGCCAACAGGATAGGGCACTTTTAATTTTAATGTGAGAATTAAAATAATAAAGCTTTGTATTTGGTTTACTTACTCCAGGTGGAAGTAGATAATCTTTCCAAGTCTGAAGAGAGTCAATATACAATTAATTTCCAGTGCAAACTTATTTGCATAGGGATTGTATGGAGTCTTGAAGGTCTGGTCCTTCACCATCCCTTTTGCAGGAATCTACTGTTGTTTTCACAGAAGGCGGAGGGGAAGGGGAGATTGTGCTACAGTGGAAACAGCTACTCAGGGACCTCTTCCCTGTTGCCAGCGGGTGGGCATTGAATCGCTTTGGTGGTGGGAATGGTGCAGGATTCCCAGCAACAAGTCTTATCCCTGTCTGGCTGGAGTTTGGCCATCAGAACTCTGGGAACTCCTGACCTGAGAAAAGTAGTTCTGCAATTGCTGATAGCAGCTGGTGGGAGTCTATATGGAGAATCTGTCATTCTTAATTTTTGGATGGGGCAGCAGAGGTTCCCAGTTCTTGGGGATCAAATCTTTCAAAACCAAGTGCCTAATGAGAATTAACCTTTGAGGCTGGACCTGGATGGGCTCTGACTGTGCACCCCAGATGGAGGATTGCTGCACTTAGGCAGGTCATGTTAGACTGGGAGTGTTTCCTAATGATTTTCTGAATCGCCTCAGTTGAGCTGCTCTCAGGACAGGTTTGTTAAAGATGAGTGAGGCCATCATGTGGTGCAAGAGCAAGCCGATAGTGGCTGTTTCACTGGCATTGGGATCAGAGGAACCTCAGCTCCCAGACAGAATAGCCTGTCATATCTTGTCAGTGGCAGGGGAGGTTGGCACCTCTTGCCGGCCACCTCCTTCCTCTGGAAATTGCTGCCACCCCCACTGCCTGGTGAGCCGTGATGGAGCAGCTTCTTTGCCCCAGTCAATCCATTGCTTGACATTATTGTAGGTGCACCTCGAAGGAGATGAGGTGTTTAGCTCTCTTGGGCACCCTTCGAGATGGTTAGTGGTGGTCGACAGAAGGTGTTGGGGATGGACATTGATGTGGTGAGAGAAAAAAGCAGGCAGTGCCACCTACTGATGGCTCGGCAGAGACAGCCCGCTGCTGCTAACAGATGTCCCCACAGCCCCAAGGAGCTCGGGCTGGAGTGGAGAAGGGCAGGGAGAGCAGACAGATGCGGTTTGGCGAGGAAAGAAGAATTACACAAAGTGCTTCTTTATTGTGAGACTGCTTCCCAAAAGGCCCAGATGTTATCCTGCACTTTTAAGAGTGAAGAAAGGATCTGTTAACAAGAACTCCAGAGCTGCTGGAAGCGTAGAGCTGATACAATTGCAAACCCACTCTTAACTGTTCCTGTCCCTGGAAGGCAAGCTGCACATCTTGATGCTGAAGTCACCAAATAGTATTTCTTTCCCATTGAATTCCTTGGGATGGCAGAGGGTGTTCAACTTGCAAAGCTGCTGGCAGGAATGGCTTTCCATAAGGCACATGTCATCACATAAGTTAGAAGGGCTACATTGTCCTTCCTTTTAAAAGTAGCATTCATAAAACTAATCCCAATCATTTGTTGAATGATTTCTATGGTTGTTTCTCAGTTTTATGTGCCATGTAAATCATTCCAGAACACTGGTTTGAATTTCTGCCTCCTTTATGGGATTTGATGACTTGCAACCTCATCCAGTTCCTTTGAGGAGAGCCCAGCACTGCTTCTTCTGCTCAGTGGCTTGGAGAGATCAGTGGTCACCGCAGGATGCTGTGGGTATGATCAAGTTCTCCCTTGCTGCTTGCTGTTTTTCATGGGAGGAACAATGAATGAACAGGGTCATTCTGGGCCATCAATATCCTGGCCTGGAATTAGTTATGACCAGGAGAGAATTGCAGAGGGAAGCACATGGTTTTTATAACTTACCCTTTCATTCCCCCTGCTCCCCAGTGTGGCATAGCTAGGTAAAGCTCTTCTCCCTGGTATCCAGTGATAAGGCACATGGGCATTGTTCAAAGCTGCACTGGGGAAGGTTGAGACCTGACATTAGGAAGGATTGTCAAACACTGGAACAGGCTTCCTCAAGAGGTGGTCAATGCCCCAAGCAAATCAGTGTTGAGGAAGCATTTGAACAATGCCCTCACTAACATCCTTTAACTTTTAGTCAGCCCTGAGATGGTCAGGAAATTGGACTACATGATCATTTCCTGTCACTTCCAACTGACCAACTGAAATATCCTATCCAATCCTATCCCTGAATTGGATCATTGTGGTTCTTTTGCACATGCTCTGTCTTCTAGTTGCAGCCATGTTCGGGAAGGGCAGGCAGGGATGTGGTGGTTGGCCAGGGAGGAGGAGAGGACCCCTGGAAAGGGACACCAGGGCTGGCATAGCTCTGCTCCTCTGTATTTCTGCTCTCTGCATGGACACAGTGTTGGTGGATTCAGGCATCAGCTCAGGCCGTGCTTGGAAGTGTTGCAGGTACGGTTTGTGAAGTGTCTGTGTCAAATATGCAGGCTGGGCTTTTTAAAAGATGTTTTTTATGGATTTTTGTGTCAACACAGTAATCTGATGGTTCAGGTAGATGCCCCATGACATCTAGCTTCTGTTGCCATTTTTCATTTGAGTGATGGCCGTGAAAAACATGACAAGAACTAGTTCTCACAGGCACTGTGCTAATACTAATATTGACTCTAGACTAATTTTAAAGAACTTGTTATTTTTCATCACACTCAGCTGAACTGCTCAGTTTAGGTAACAGACACCAAACATGAGTATTTTATATTGTTTTAGGCCAAACTTGGAACAGCTTAGTTTGGATAGACTTGCATTTTTCTTGGACTAGCTGCAGATAGACTCCAAGCTTAGTTTAAAGCTTGCCATGATAAAGTTCAAAATGATGTGACTCATACCTAAGAAAGAAGAATTACACAGATGGATTTATTATAATGAATCCAAGACAAGGATTTCTGAACATGTGATGCACAGAGATCATTTGACAGTTTTGTAATGCAAACTCATGCCATGACAAAGGGTTAAATTCGTGGTGCAGTGGAACTGAGTGCCATGGCTGTGAATGGAGGTCAGGGGAGCTTCTGATCTGGCTATTTACAAGATAATGAACTATGCCTCCAGTGATATCAGCCTGTTTCCATTGAAATCATGGTTGTATGAGTGATCCATTTGTCTTCCCTGTAAGGCTTTACAAGAGCAGGCTTCTTGAGTGACTAAATATTTGCAGGGTTGGGCCTTGAGCTTGTGCAGTGCAATGCAAATTCAAAGTGCTGTAAATGTTTTTAGTAGAAGAATTTTCCACTTCAGGGTATAAGGAAAGCAGGGAGAGTAAAAGGGAGATAACGTTACTAAATCATAAGATTATAGCCAACATAATGTGTGTCAGAGCAGAAGGTATGTATGGATATGTATACACACATATACCTCTAAGATATATGGAGATATCTGTGGACCTTTATGGATATAGCCACAGATATGGGTAAATACACATAGTGTTCTGTTTCTGAGTACTACAGTCCAATTTTTCTATTAATGAAAATGTTCAGTAACAGTGCCAGGAATGAGATTTTTGTATCTTTTAGTTCTCCTGGAGTTTATTGCTAATCATAATAATACATTTATAAATAAAGCCTAGGCAGAACTGTGAATTTAGAGTTTAATATTTGAATTGCCCACTGCTTGCTCTCGGTTCCAAAGTCCAGCAGACAAAATCCCACCTTGCGGCTGTCAGCACACAGTTTGGGTCCCACTCTCAAAAGGTTCTGCATGGTGCTGGGGATGTTCTGTATGAGTCTTTTTCCAGTGAAACTCAGCACTTTGCAGGGCTTGATTGCTAGATTTCAATGGGAGAAAATCCATTTACTTCTCATGCATCATCTTGATATATTCTATAGCAGGAAAGTTGGCATTGGATCGATCTTTATTAAATTTAGGCATCGAGTTCTCTGCATTTTCCAGGTTCCCTGCACGTTACAGTTTGCATGTGCGTTTTGGCTGATTGGTAATATATAAAAATATTTAGTATGTATTTTAAAAATATACAAAACATTTTAAAATACACATGCAAATATTGCGTGTATACATTAGATATCAGAACAGGCATCTACATATATGTCCTGTATACAAAAAATAGATGTGTGTATATGTCCTTGTGTATATATGTATGTATATTTATAGATGTATGTACCATCAGCAATGAAGGGAAATTTTCAAAAGTGATTAATAAATCTTAAAGTGACAGAAATGTCTCAAATCATGTATTGGTAAAGGATAGCTGTATCAGGCTGTGCTGGGGATTTCTGCTCTTGCAGGGATGTACTGTCTGAGTGCTTCAAGGATGAAAGGTGAATCCAAGGACTGGTTGCCTTAAAAAATATTACATTAACTTAGCAATAAAGTAGCAAGAGCTTCTAAAATACAGTGTTCTGGTTTTGAAACTTAGCAGCTTAAGCAAATGGCTCATCAAAAGGCCAGTAGGAGCTTTTTATTTCCCTCGGGCACCAAAACACTACAAAATACAATCTCGACACAACCAGTTTTGATTAAGCAACTCTGTCCCCATGTATTTCTGAAAAGAAAGGCTGTGTCAAGTGTTGATTACTGTTATTCTTTGTACACGTGAGATTGTATTTCATTGCACTTTCCTATTGTGGGCAGAAATTGGGTCCTACTGTAGTCAAAATTAAAAGAGAATAGCAGTCCAAATTGAAAGAGAAGAGAGTTAGGATTCTGGAATTTACTTCTGGTGCAATGCAGTTGAGCCTGTCACTTATATTACAGCTGGTAACAGTGTGCTTGAAGTTCACGTTCTGGGACTCACAGAAATCTCATGTTCATTAGAGAAAAAAGGGGGAAATTCCCAGTTTTTGTGGCTGTAGAGAAATAAGAATATTCACAATGTGTTGTAACTTTTAGGGAAATGGTATGATCTGTGCAGGGGCATTTTGCCCTCCAGCAGTCCTGCCACAGCCTGGCAGCAGAGCTGAGCTGAGCCAGCTGAGCCCCAGCTGGGGAAAGTGGCTGGAGACATGTTTGGAAAAGGTGGATCCTACTGTTTGTGGCTATTTCCTCCATAAAGGAAATGTAACACTTTGGCAATGGTTCTGGTTTGACATTTATTTTTCTGAAAGTCCAGCTGGGGTGTCTACACCAATGCAGGAGGGCTCATCGTTTGCACAGACTTACCCTGCTGATGACAGCTTAATAAGCTTCTTTATTTTGTGTTTTTATTCAGTGAGCTTGTTGGCTTTTGTGAAGAGGCTGACCTCTGCTTTTGCCCTCCCCTGCTGCCCCAGCTCCTCTGAAAGGGGCACCTCTGTCCCCATAATTTGTACTAAAAGGGAATTGTAAAGGGAGGTGAACTGGCCGGCTGTAGGGACACGGGCTCCTACAATGCAATATCACTTTCACAGGGGCCGACCCTGTATGCCCAGTGTACCTAAAAACTGTTGGGAGTCAGTGGGAATTTTGGGTGCAGAAAGACTAATGCAGGACTGAACCTTTATGGCCGAGAAAATCCAAACAGCGAGAGAATAATTTGGTAAACGGGGCTACTCGAAAGTAACGGATTACGATGCATGATGTGAGAACAGGTCAACATTTCATATCTGGCATACATTTTTCTAAACAGACAGAAAGGCATCCCAGTATCGTGACTGTTTGCTATTAGATTCTACACAAAAATATATTGGGGTGGCATTTAAATGCAGTGACTCGAGATAGCAAAAAGATGTGGGATTGTATTTCTTTCCATTCATTTAATTGGAACCATACTGAAAAAGCGTATGAAAACCATCACTCTTCAATATGTCTGAAGTGTAGCTTTGTGACGCTGAGAATGATGTCCAACCTAATAGAATTTCAGATAGAGGAGATATTTTGGCTCATCTTTTGCTTCCAGCTATATTCAGTTTCCCCGTGTGGTTATTTTTCTTGTTATTGTATGCACCAGCTATCTGTTTCTTACTTCACTGTCTGGGAATACAAACCATTCTGTCTCATTTCTGACCTTAAAATGGATTGGACAAAAACAAAAGGAAGTTAAAAAAAAATGTTTTGGGTAGTACCCTTGTACTTGTTTCTTGTGTTGTGTAAGTCAGCTTTTTAAACGAAAGGCCTCAGTATTGCTGCCTGGGAATATTTTGCATCTATATATATTCTTTACTTTGTAACATCTGTGTGGTGGTGGTTCATCAGGGGGGGATGAATGTAACCATTTAAGATGCTTAACTGGCTGTTGGGACTTGCCCAGTTTGTAATCATGGTAATTGCACACACAAATATGGCCATGTAATTACATGTGTATTTTTGCATTTAGTTTCAGGAGCTCATTTAGAAAAGTATAAATGCGGCCCAATAAATCCTTTATATCTCAGACTTCTGTGCTTTTATAGGTCTATATAATTATGTAGTAACACTGTATCTGGAGAGGTTTCACTTAAGTAAAGTCAATAAAGAGCTCAGGTTAGTTTATAGATATAGTCAGATACTTGGGCAGTGGAGACTTTTGCCAACATACGAAGTGGACACTAAAATGAAAGAATTTGGGCAAAATTCCAGCTGAGAGTAAACCTAACTTGTTATTACTATTGGCATTCATGGATTGAGATACAATAGACACAAATAGGTACTGTAATTAATTTCTACTCCTGTGATCATATGCACATAAATAGATATGAGACTTAGTTTTCAATTTTTTGGTGTAAATATATATATTTTTTATGTTTGTATAATCAAAAGGAATTTATAAGTGTTGTTTGTCTGCTGTGTTTCTATTCCCGGAGTTGTTTTCACAAATTTTGACAATGTCTGATGCAGACTGATACCTTTTTTGTATTCAGTGTTACTGTGAATCAACAGTTAACACAATACTGTCATTTCCCAGTCTGGATTGCTTGCTAATTTCCCTTATGGCTTTTTTCCCAGTGGATAGTATTACTGTGCTAAAGACAAGAGCTGAATTCTGCAGATGATACAGAACGAGATGCTAGATTTTGACACTCAGAAGTGAGGGTTTTCAAACCTGCTTCATCCTGTCTCCTTAGTGTGCCCACACACACAAGGGGTGGGAAGTAGCTGGTAAGGACTGCAGAATCCAACCTGCCCTGAGAAAATATATATTGTAGTAAATATTTTCATTTAAATCAGCTTTTGGTTAGCGTAGATAGCTTAAACAGTTGTGCTGATGTGATCTTCTAAGATTTAACTCCTGGCAATAAACTGCACAAAAAAATGGTGTCACAGATGATAAAGAACAAACCCAAGTCTGGTCTGAATGGCTCTAGATGGAGAAATTATTGCTGTTAGTATCTTTGTCATGGTTGTGGCAGTAAAGACAAATGTCCGTTTTCCTACTTCAAATGTTCATGTTGGCACGCATCACAAACCATCTTTTTGGCTTGTTTTAAAATAAAATCTTTTAGCTTTTTTTTTTTTTGTGTTTAGGTTAATGTCCATGTTTAAGCAGCTGTTTTGAAATACAGTGCCATTTTTACACCAAAAAGAAAAATTGTTTACTTCTTTTACATTTTTTGGCACCCTTTTTTCCTTTAAATGTAGACAGCTACAGTCAAAACTAGCAGCATGGCTCATAACAAATCCCACATTTGCTGACTTTAGCCTGGTTTTTGCTTTTGTGCCTGGGGAGGTCACAAGCTGTGAGAATGTGCTGGATGCTGGAATCTGCTCGCAGGAGCTGTGTGCAGGCTCAGCCGCTCCCTCTGGCCATGGCACTGCTCTCCTGGTGATTTGGGATCCATCCCTGCTCCGCCTGCCTGAGTCTGGCTTCCTCTGCAGGGCCATATCCCAGTGCCCTCGGCACCCAGGAACCTCCCCTGTCATCTGCCCTGAGCTTTTTAAAACTAAAAGAGGTTTGAAAAATCAAATTGCTCGGGGCAAGGCAGTAGAGGAGTAGCAACAGGGCATTTTTTTTTAATGCTGCATTTTCACATCAGCCCTTTTACTGTATGTTTCATTTGACTGGGGGCAGAGATTACATTTAATTTTATTTCATGTGATTGCTGTTCTGGATGGAAAGTTGTGATCAGATCCTTATCTGGCTCATTTAATATCCTCTCTGCCAGGCCTTGGCAGGGAGTTCATAAAAGCCTGTTCCCCAGCCTGTCAGACATTATCCCACTCCATATAAAGCAAGACAGTCTCTCCTCCCCAGTCTTTAAATATTCTTCTAGTGCAATTATTTGTGCAAGTGGAAATCATTCAAATATCCTTGGAAAGCAAATAAAAGAAGAAGCTGGAGTATGGCTGAAATTGCCATTTAAGTGCTTTTAAATTGTAGAAGCTACTGGCAAATAGTATTTTGGAGTATTTGCCCTGCTTTAATGATACTGTACACAGAAATTCATCAGGTATTGTGAGAGGCAATTTCTGGCTGGGAAAAGATAAATGTTGGCTTTTCAATTGCTTTTCAAGGTGCTGTGTCATTGAAATACACATTGTTACTCAAGGTACAAACAGTAATCCTATGGAAAATGTCATTTAAACTATTTTACAATATTTTTTAAGCATAAAATGAGTATTATTTAGTCAGATATTGCATAGATTAAATGACCTTTCTTCAGATAGTTTTCTCTTTCTGCATTCATAGATACATTAAATTGTTATTATTGTTATTTTTTTGTCTTATATATTTGTCATGGGTTGACCCTATCTGGATGCAAGGTACCCACGAAAGCTACTCTCTCACTCCCCTCCTCAGCTGGAGAGGGGAGAGAAAATATTAAATAAGGCTCATGGATTGAGTTAAGGAGAGGGAGAAACCACTCAGCAATTAATGCCATGGGCAAAATACTCGACTTGGGGAAAAATTACTTTAGTTTATCAAATCATAGTAGGGTAATAAAAGATAAAACCAAATCTTAAAAACACCTTCTGCCCACTCCTCCCTTCTTCCCTCCCGATTTTTCTGCCTCCTTTCCTGAGCAGTGTGGGGGATGGGAATGAGGGTTGTGGCCAGTTAGCCAAATACTGTTTCTGTGGCTCTTTGCTCCTCAGGAGAGGAATCCTGAGAGTCTCCCCCTGCTCCAGCGTGGGGTCCCTCCCATGGGACACAATCCTCCATGAACACCTCTAGTGCTGAGTCCTTCCCATGGGTTACAGCTCTTCATAAACTGGTGCAGAGCAGTCCACTGGATGCAGTCCTTCAGCATGTGTCCCCTGCAGGGTCCCAAGTAGTGCCAGGAGCACTGCTCCCAGCCTCCTTTGGGAATTCATGTGCCAAGGTGCACTGCACTGATGTTGCCTGGTTGTGTTGTTTGCAGCTCTACGGCTACTGCTACCAAGACAGCAATGACATCCCAGACACACTGACGACCATCACTGAACTGGGCTCGCCTTTGGAGATGATTCAGCTCTTACAGACTTCCTGGGAAGACAGATTTCGGGTGGGTAACAGCTGTTTAATAAGGATTTTTAGGAGAGCGACAAGTAAATAATGTTATGAAGCAGGGGTTGTGTGCTCTTCAGCACACTTCACATTTCTTAAATGTTTGTTTTGCATATGATTACATCTTGGTTTAGAAGCAGTATTTAGCACTCCCCTTCTGCAGTGTTTAAGATACAGTGTTATTTTGTCTGTCCGTGTTATCTAATTGTAACCAGTTATATGGTTTTTTACATGATATCTCAAAACATTTCTTACTTGTTAAAGCTTGAGGCCCAGGAGTTTTGGCATTGTGCTTTGCAACTGGGATTTAAACAATAGAAGGATGTTACATTTCTCTCCTGATCCTTATCATAGGTTTGTTTTATAATTGTTTTCTACTGCTTCCTGCTCTGTTCATTTTTTCCCGGGGAAAGAGTGAAATAAATGTACACAAATCTCAAACCCAGCTTGTCCACTGCCCTGGCAATTTACCAGGAGCACGAAGGTCACACTTAATTGGTCCAAAATGAAGCCAGACTGCAGCAATGCTTTGATCAAGACAGCTGTCTCCCTTGGTGTATATGGGGATGTGTTGTTGTCTGAGGTTGACTCCCTAGGACGTGGAAAGGCAGCAGCAGTCTCCATCTGAAACACTTTGGATTGCTTGGCTACATCTGTGCCAGAAAATTAAAAGTGTGCCTGAATGAGCTCTGAGTGGAAAGAGCAAGGTGCAGCCCACGGCTGTGCTGTTGCATTCCTGCACTCTCTGAAGGCTGTGAGCAGCCTTGGAACCTGTTGGAAACGGTCCCCAGGCCATGCTGCCTTCTGGATCCTGCCTGGGAACAGTGCAGGAGAACAGCCTTGGTGCTGGTCAGACCTGGCCACAGACCATGCCAGCCAGTGTGCATGTGGGATTAAGTTTCTGTGCCCAGGAGTGTTCCCTGGCAGAGTTAATTTTACTCATACAGCTGGAGCAAGCGTGTTCCCTGCACTGAGCTTCAGCTCCCTTTTCCTGAAAGAAGCGCGGTCTTGATAAGCAGCAGAGATACTCAGCAGGGTTCCCAAAACACAGGACCACCTGCCTTTAGCTCATCTCATCCAGGGAATGCAAATAATGGACTGTGACAGCAATTATGTACAAGATAAATGACCAAGAGATATGTGAGGTTATGGGAAATAAACAGAGAAGTTTTTTTCCAGTGGATCTTTCTGAGTGAGCAGTTGCAAAGGGAGATAAAGGAGAATTAGATTAAGATGAAGACTTTCACAGAGCTAGAATTACAGGTGAACCATTCCTGTGACCACTGTAATGAAGTCCTAAATAATGCCATGCTCATTTGTTTGTCTAGGATGCAACTAACACAGAAAGGAAGGAAGTAAAATTATCTTGATATGTGAAACTTGTTTGTGGTCCAGTCCTGAAAATGACTGCATAAATCCATGAGGTTATTCCTACAGTTGATAATTTCCTTGTGTGGATGGACTCAGCAGTAAGCTGAGTAAGCCAGAGGTGTGTGACACAGAGCAAAGCCTTCACCTGTGTGCTTAAAGCTTGTTGTAAGGAGGTATTTGCAGTCCCAGCCTGCAGCAGGTCTGCAGAGCAGAGCCTGTTGGGGCTGGGCACAGAGGTTGCTGGTGCAGGAGCAGGGGGCTTTGTGGCATTTGAGAAAAGGCAATAATTTGGGATGACAGCCTGTGGGTTTGTTCAAGCTAAATTCTGGGTTTGTTGGCATTTGAAGATACCTGTACTATAGGTTAGCTTGGGCTGGATGGGTTTTTTCTCTACAGTGTGTTGCAGGATAACACAGACATGAGTTCTGTGTCCTCCAAGGGGAGGTAAGGGTGGTCAAGTTTAGCATCCCATAACCAGGCTTGTATGCACCTACAAACCTCTCCATATGAACTATGGTATCCTGTAAGTAGGAGAAAAATGTTCTTGTCTGGTCAGCCAGGAGAAGGATTATGTAGAAGCATGAGATAGTTCTAATGTCCCACAACTACTTCAATGCACATGCCCTTAACATTGTGTTTTAATAGAAAACAAAGATTATATATAAACAGTAAAAAGCCTGCCAAACGGAATAAGACCTATTATTTATTTAATACATAAAATAAAAATTCCAGTATTTAACTGTGTTCATGTTACTGCTACCTTTGGATTAATAGGTTACATAGTGGGCTCTAAAGGAATGCATGAATTGAAAACAGGACTTTGGTAAGGGGGCTGAATTCAATGTTCATCAGGGCTGCTGCCTAGTAAGAGTTACTCAAGTTTCTAGTCTGCAGTGGAAAAGTGAAACATCAGCACGGAGCTCCCACCTCAACCTCAAAGTGGTGCATGAGGATCCACCACGGCCGACTTGTCAAGACAGACAGACATATGCACTTACCCTGAGCCACAGTGCAGGGTTAGACTGGACCTGTGGAGCTCCTCTTCTAGGGAATTTGCTTCCTTCTTCCCTGGAAAAAAGTCAGAGGAAACAGTGGAAAAAAATCATAAAAGCAGTCAGGAGGCAGGATCAGTACGGAGGCAATACAGACACTGTCTGCAGTTGGAGCTCCAGGCACGGGTGCAGGGCAGTCCAGCCAAAATTTCCAGACCTGGAGTTTGTAAAAGAGCAGGATCAGACTGTGTGGTCAATGCCTGTGCATAAAGTGTTATTAAAGTTAATGCTTTTATTTCTGTTAAAAGTAAGAATAGCAACAATGAGCCCTGCTTCAAGAATAGTGTGGGAAAGCACTTGTAAAGAGGCTAATTTTTGTTTCAAGTCTCTCAGGGTTTTAAAATCAGCTATGCTAATCCTGTGAAAAATACCTTGGTTGCAGCATTTTGTTTAGAGGGTAAGTTGTAATGCTTACATTAAGTCATAAATTTACGAACATATCTTCAGCTAAAGTGGTTTTGTTGTATACTTTGCGCTGAGAAAATAATGCCAGGTGCCCAATTTTTGTGTTTCAGATATGTCTCAGCTTAGTTCGGCTCCTGCATTACTTGGCTCACTCTCCCCTTGGCTCGGTGACATTACTGGATTTTCGCCCTCGGCAGTTTGTGATCGTGGATGGGGAGCTGAAGGTGACAGATCTGGATGATGCCAGTGTTGAGGAAAGCTCTTGCACCAGTAACAGTGACTGCTTCATGGAATTCCCTGCGAGAAACTTCACCCTGCCCTGCTCGGTGGAGGGACGGTGTCAGAGCATGAACGAAAAGAGGAATCTCTACAATGCCTACAGGTCTGTGATCAGATAAAGTCATGTAGAATTAAGAGTGGGCCTAGAGCTCCAGCATTCTTTATAGTTATTCACATCAATGAGCGCATACTGTCTCAGAACCAATGCCCAGGAATAAGTGAAACCATGAATAATTGTTTCATTTGTGAAAATACATGGCATTTATAAAGTTTGAAATATTTTGCATACTCTGAGTGTGATTCACCACTCAGTCTAATTCTGTGTTGGTTGAAGCCCACTGAATTCTTCACTCAAGTAGAGATTTTCATAGGAGTGAAGCATAAGCACTTTTGGAGCCTGGGGCCCACAAACTCTGTGGTGAGACAATTCCAGGAGCTCTTTGGTGTGAGTTAAGAGAGGTCATCACGTGTTTTGCACCACCAGCTGAGCAAAGGGCTGGCTTCAGAGGGAGACTTAGAGCTCAGTTCACATCCCTGCCCTCTGGCTCGGTGCTCCTTGCCTTGCTGGAGCCTGCTGTGGTGGGGTGATAACAACCCCAGTGCATCCCTGGAGCTGCTGGGACCACCCTCAGTTGCTGACAATCTGGGGTCTAAGCCCAAACCTTTTAAAGCGAGGGTGGTCTTTTCACCCTTCCCTCCCAGCCCCGGGTCTGTGTGAGCAGATGCTGTGGGACTGACTCCCAGTGCTGTGCCCACAGTGGGGGACATGCGGGAGATGGGCCGTGCTGGACCAGTTGGCCACGCTGAAGGAAGTGTTCAGCTATTGCAAATCTTCCAAACTTGATTCTAAAGGTGTGTCCAGATTTATAGCTGGGTCCTTCTGGGCGATGGCTTTGTGTTTGTGGTCTTGGCTCTCCCCCATCAGCCATCACACCCCTGGAGGGCTGTGTGGGATGCTGGGGGAGCATGTCACTGCTTTCCAGGGAGCCAGTAGTGGATGCTCAGTGCTGTGCTCATCCTGCCATTGCTGATCCATCTGATGGGCGCTGCTGGGACAGACGGCCGCCCTGGCTGGTCCAGATAGGAGGATGGAGATCTCAGAGCAGTGCCATAATGGTGTGCTCATTTCTTAGGCTTCCCTTTCAAGTGCCATGCCATTCACTGCCTTCCAGACCACAGCAAGGAGAGGCTGCTCCAAGGAGAGCCTTCTGCTTTGCTCGCAGGGTGCTCACCAGCATGTGTGTCACATTAGCTGACCACACTGAAATGGGCTGCACCACATGACAGCCATCTGCAGTTGTGCAGCACAGTATTTAGTGTGTCCTGCAAGATTTTCCATTTCCATTTGCTTGGCTTAAAGATCTTGCTTAGCTTGCTAGCTTTTGGTTAAGACTGTTTTACTGTTTCTGGGTAAGAAGCCTTTAATAGGCGCTCATCCATCTCGGTTGGAAGTGGGGACACGTCTGTGGTGTGGTGGGCTTGTGGCAGGTTGCTGGTCGTGCTGAAGGAAGTGGTCATTTTCCTAATACAG
Organism: Leptocoma aspasia; assembly: GCA_013399835.1. Classification (NCBI taxonomy): domain Eukaryota; kingdom Metazoa; phylum Chordata; class Aves; order Passeriformes; family Nectariniidae; genus Leptocoma; species Leptocoma aspasia. The sequence continues at coordinate 2,661,370 of VXAX01003727.1, read as the reverse complement.
CTTTTGGTATTGCCTTAGAACTGCTCTCAAGTGTGTATTTCATGCACAGTGCCCCAGCGTTCTCAGCTCCTGCTTTACCTTAATTCCATAGAGACGTGGGGTTTTGTTGAATGGTGGATTCACAGTGTGGGAGGCTGTGGCCACCCATGCTAAGGCATTGCAACAAACCCCATGCACTTGTCTTAGAAGGTGAAATCCTCACTTTATTAGGGATAGGCTGCTACATTTGTTATTTTCAAGGTGCACTCTGTTGCTGTAGGCTTAGAGGTTGCCCTCTGAGGTTGCTGTTAGATAGAAGTCAAATGCAACAATATGTCAAACAATGCATAAACCCCTTGAAATTTTAAAACATAGCACACCCTAACCTTGAAAGCATACTTAAGCATATCTTGCTGGTTTCTTCATGAGGTAAATAATTAAAGGAGAGAAAACATTTGGGAGAAACCTCTGCAAGAACTGGCCCATTTTGACTTTCAGATGGTTACCTCCTGTCACAAATGTGTCTCACTGTGTTTTCCTCCAAACGTTTGGGGGAACAGTTTTCAAAGCACTGGACAGTTTTGAAAGTAAACATAATTAATATTTTGAACTACTAATCAATGGCTGAGATGAATTCTCCATCACTGAGAATTCTTAAATTAGGATCAGATAGTTCTCAAGAAGAAACAATTTGTAGGAACGAATGTAAAAGGATCTGACAGTCTGTGTTATGCAGATCACAGGGGATACCACTGGCCCTGGAATCAATGAATAACAAATGTTCTTGCAATTAAGTTTTGCAGACTCCAGTGTCTGTACATGTCAGGATTTCACATGTGGGTGTCTGCAGTAGAACAGTTGCATGTTTCTGTAGCCCTGTAGCTACGGAAAAACAATAACCTCCGTGACTTGCTTCCAGCCAGCATTGGGCAAACTTAGAGACAGCTACTGAATTTTTGCAAAGAACCATTCACAATCAGTTGGACTCTGCTTTAAGAATAATCTTTAAGCAAAAACAGTGAGCTAAAATTTACTAGACAAATTATTTGTTACAAATGTTGTGCTGCTCTTCAGATTTCTGTATGTATTTACATTGGCTGTTCCATACTCATTGTCAGGAAAACCTACCAGTGCATTATCCCACTCGGGGGATAAACCATAAATGTTATTTTTGTTTGGGATGAAAAAGGGAGTTACATTCTCAAAGAAATATTCATTGTGTAAATAGAGTGTCAGCTCAATAATACCTGCCTCTATGATCAATTTTTGGTATCAGTAACTGAATTTTCTCATTTGCGCTTATGTAAAGCATCTGCTGGTCTCCATCCAGAGCATGAGTCACTGGGGGTTTCCATTTGACAATGTGGTTTCTGTATATGAAAAATTGTTTACTTTGCTTTGCAAGTTAGATGTGAAGCAGGGCAATTTCCCAATTGTGTTCCTGTTCTTTTCATTAGCTAATATTTATGTCCAGTAGTTCTGTCTATATTGTCAGATCCTGACTTGTCCATCTCCATCTTAGGTTTCTGTGACACTGAGTTAATTGCAATAGGTAGTAGTATTGGTGGAGTAGCAGAACTCTAAAGGAGGAATATGAAAATTGAATGTACTTCAAGGGATGGTACTGGCACATTGTTTTTTCTTTTGTAGTAAAAAACATTAAAATGGAGTTGTGGAATCTCCTTCTCTGTAGATATTTAAAACTCACGAGGACACAATCCTAAGTAACTTGTTCTAGGGAGCCCTGCTTGAGCAGGGAGGCTGGACTAGCTGACCTCCAGTGGTGCTTTCCAACCTCTCACATTCTGTGATTCTGTGATTCTACCTCCACCAGTGAATACTTACATGAATGCATCTTGACTATAGATAAATTATAGGAACAGAGAAGACATTCTGTATTCCAGCAGCGTGAAAGCAATAGAAGGTGGCTTTCTCCTGGCAACTAATTTGAAAGTCTAAGAAAACTGTAGTAAAGAAAATAGTAATTTCATTTATTAGAAATGCACAGAAATCTAATTTATGCACTTCCAAAGTTTGAAAAAAAACCAAGCCCAAGATTTATGGGGTTGATGGCATCCTTTTAGTTTGTTAAAGTACAGACAGCTTTGCAAATAGTCACTATCCATGGGGCTTCACTGCAAATTGCTGTATTAATGGAACATTTACACGTAGGTACAAAGCAGCCTTGTATGTAGCAACGTGGTCTAGGTATGCCAGACAGCTGTGTGTGAATAGTCTCAGCTATGTATTTATTTGAGTATAGAATACCATTATATTTCCTGAATAGGTCAGTGGCATATAAGAATAGGAATTTTATTCCTTATGATGTTCAGGAATTACCAGACGTTTGTAAACTCTTGTAAAAAACAAAAAAAGTCAATATCGGTTACTTTTCTATTGCAGGTTTTTTTTTACCTATCTTCTTCCACACAGTGCTCCATCCTCACTGAGACCATTACTGGATAAGATAGTCAATGCAACAGGTAATCACAATAAACATGGTAATGCCAAGTAGTTGCTTTTTTAGTGTAACTATTATGGTTGGGAGGGGAAGATGCTGCTTTTATGCTTACTGCAATAGAACTAGATTGTTTTTCTATCCAGGATAAAATTGCTCCCATACCAAGAAGGCAAGAATGGGCCCACACACCAGAGAAATCCCATTTTTAGATTTTTATCTAGGCTTCACAGAGATGTGTTTCATCCTGACACCTCAGCACTGGAGTGAATTGCATTAGAATGCAATTCCTTGTGGGGTCTGGAAGAACTTCTGTTCCTGGAAAGAATATTTTAATGATGAAACCCAGGATACTTTCTCATTGTCGATGATATCAGTGGTGTTTTATACCTCAGAAGCCAGAGGGGCAAATGACATTTCCATAGATCTTCACTGATTACCAAGGTAGTGGCTTTGAGACAAGAGTAGTTGCCTAACTACAGTAACAGTGATTTGAGGGTTTTTCAGTGCCTTGCTCCAGTGTGCATCTGCAGGGAAAATAAATGATGCTGGGCTATAGCTAATAAGCAAGCAAAGCTTTGGAGTTCCCTGTATTGGCTGATGTAGATCTCTTGTGGGGAGTTCTCCTCAGTGTTTTGTGCCTGCAGGTCTTGGGCTACCAGCTGGACGAGCCAGGCTCTGGAATGCCTGGGCCATGTTAGGTGTGACACCTGAGTTGTGGGAGCTCAGGGATTTCCTGCCCACGTCACAACCCTGCCGTGGAGCAGGGCACCACGGGGCTCCTGTGCTTAGGGCTTCATTCAAATGAAACCTCTTTTTGTCCTGTGCAGGATGCTCCTCATCTAAGTCATTCTTTTCCTCTGCTTTTAAAGGAGAACTTCACTGGGGAATAGATGAGACAGCTGCTCAGCTGGAGAGAGTTTTGAATCTGTATAAGAGTGGGGAGTACCTGCAGAACACAACCCGGGTGCCGAAAGCTGGTAAAGTCATCTTTCCTCAAACTTAAGTTCTGAGATTTTGTCATTGTTGTGAGGTTTGCAAGGGCTAATGTGCAGAAAACAAAGCTCAGTGGTCCTTGAAATCATGTATGTGATAATATTTTATCTGCTTTTTGCTTCCTGGGACCCTCCTGTAACTCTTCTCACCATGTGATATAGCTGGACATCCATAAGTGTGAGGAGGCTGTAATGGGAATAAGGAAATCCAAAGGGAGTTCTTCATGACAGATTTATGGAAAATGTGTTTCATCACATCCACACACTGCTGTTGTAGTATCAGGACCTGCCTGAACATATACTGGGGAGAATCCAATCATGAGACCGTAACCCCCCATGGGTTTCCTGGGACTTAAAAGGAATTCTTGTAACATAAGTGTTTGTAGATTGGAAGAATAAAATTTTTACTTCCTTTGCAAGGGAAAAATAGCGTCTCCCTCATCTTCTGCTAGCAATAGAAGGAAAAAATAGAAAAAAGGAACAGGATGAAAACAAGGCTGAATAACAGTATCTTTTTCATAATATGTCTGTATGCTATTCAAGCTGTGGTACGAAGTGGTGCATGTTCTTCCTGGAAGAATAGCTGTGGAACTGTACATGTCAAAGAGTATTATGTGTGCTGGAAATGACTGTTAAGCCTACCAATTGCAAAAGCTGTTTTGCAAATTATTTTTGTGTACGTACAATGTTCATGTCAAACTGTCAACGTAATTGACTGCAAGTTGATAGGAAAATTATGGCTTTGCTGCAAAAGTTCAGTAAAGAGGGAAAGATGGGCTCTAAATGAAGATGAATATTGGCACAGGAGGTTTGAAAAGTTCAGTGAAGCATTTGCTAAGTGAAAGAGACACAGGAGCCAAATTAATTCTGGTTGTGGCTCTGTTAACCTCAAAGGGCCATGATACCAGGGATGAATTTGACCCATTTATCAGAATAATTCAATATTTATTTTGTTGTAAAATTGGCAGGCAAATTGTTGCAGGTGTTCATTTAACTTTCTAATTTTCAGCTTTTCATCACAATCTGTGCTGAGTGATACCTGTCAACACAGCAAAATTATTTTCAGCAGTACAATCACTAGTACAAACATGTCCTTTGTTGAAGAAGTGCCAGGAGAGCTGAAGTTGTTCTGTGATGCTGGTTGGTTCCAGGTCTCACTGCTGTATCAGGACAAGGTGAAGTTTTTGAATTTTAGAGATCTGTCATGTTTATAAAGACTCACAAGGAGAGAACTTTGGACAGCAGTAGTCAATGTATCAGTGCAGGTTTCTACTGATATGAAGCAGAGCTCTGTGTATATTTAGCTACTGTAATAATTACACACTTTTGTGCTCATTTAATTCTGTAGAGTCCTGGATAACATAACACAGAATCTGCTACACCCATGTTCATGGTTGGTGATGCCCTGCTCTGCAAGGAGCCTGTTTTATTTGCAGGACACTGCTGATGGACTTAGGCACTTCACAGTGTGACCAAAGATGTTGAAAATCTGTAGATCCTTTGTGTAATGTATTGGATAATGTACATTAAATACCATGAGTAATGAGTTCCTTGATAGAAAAATGTTCTCAACTAGGGACAAGCCTGAGGAATTGGGTATCTTACCAGAAATTACATTTAGATTAGATGTGTTCTCAGACTTAGCTGCCATGTCTTTAAGACATGCAGGTCTGTTTCTTGTTTGTTCTAAGGCCAGTTTAACCAAACAGAAAAAGTGTTGTAATCTATTTCTATTTTAAGACTCCCTTTCCTTGCCAAACAAGGAGGAAAAAGTCATATCGTGAGGGTTAAAATGTGCCTACATACCCACTTTTATAATTTGAATTCCAACCATAATCTTTCCTCAACTGATATTTGACGGATACTTGATGTTAATACTGTGATGGAATTAATTTTTAATATTTTCAATCCAGATACTATGGAATTAGAAATTACTAATCAGAATTTATTCAGAGATAATGGAATGAGGAATTCTCCTGTGGTACAGTGGACTTGCAGAAGAGGGTGACAGGTATCTTGGAAGGGAGTGGTGTCCAGGGCATCAGCCTCTTCTACTGGCAGGATGTTCCCAGCTGAGATGGCATCCTGGTCACTGAAACTGAGGCTGAATAGCTGAGCAGACAGAATATTTTGTATAGATCTTGGTAGAGGGGTAGACAGGGATGGAAAGGAACAACTGGGATATTTTGCCAAGCCATAAGTTGAGGTCCTGCTTTGGCCCTGTTTGGACAAAAACAAAAATTTAAGATTGCATGATTTTATAAAATGTTTTCTGTGTTTCTCTGTAGCATAGAGAAAGTTCAAGAAGGGTGTTTTTCAACCCGGTGCTAAGTGAAAATAAAATTAAAGATGATCATTTGGTTCTCAGGCCAGATTGGAGTTAATCAGCTTTGCATTCATACCCCAATGGGTGCCAAGATGGGGGAGGCACAAGTTTCCATCCATTTTGCTCCAGATGATAGAAATCTCATAAGGTGACTCACTCCCGGGACTTTTGCTCTCACAAATAGTAGAAATGACAAGATTTTGTGGTGCCAGTCTCCTGGCATCTAGAGGTTTGTTATGAAATAAGGCCTTTCTTGTGCATGGTCTATTTTGAAGGCCTAAAAGAATGGGAGATGAATTCAGATCCAAGAATTGTAAGGTTTTGTTTCGTTTTAATTTGAAAAGAAACTACAGAAGGTTCAGGTAATGGTGCTTCAGAATTTGTCTTTGGTCTTAAATGCTTGGAATTATGCATTATCTTGGATAGAGCATTGTAAATTCATAGTAGGAAAGACAAGATCATGATCTTGGGCAAGTCATGTAAGGCCATAACTAAAACATTAACGTTGAGAAAACAGTGTGTTATCTATGTGAACTTATGTTTTTGAAAGGAAGACCTCCTCCTATGAACACCACAAAGTGAGAAAGGTGATATTGATAAGCAGTAGGGAAGGGGCACGAAGAAACTTCTTGTCAGCCCTAGTGTTCCCATAAATAAAGTTTAACAAGATGACATAGTCATATTACAGAAGGTCTTGGATATTAAGCTTTCACTGTGCTTCAGTTGTAAAGATTTTATAGTGCTGTAAATTATATTATACTCTGGACTTTGGTTTAGTATCCTAGAGTAGAGGCGTGGGAGACATTTGATAGCTGTGTATGTGTTCTGCAATCATAAATCACCCTGCTGTTCATGTTGATATGGGAACATTGCAGCGTTTAAAACAACACCAGGAACAAATGCTTTTATATCCTATTGGCTGTTAGCCTCCTGCTGGAATCCAGAAGAATGTGAATTAAAACAGGAACCATGTCTATCTTCTGACATATGTTATCTAAAAATGATTAAATCATTCCATTAATTATCCAGATTAAGGAGACTATAAAAAAACTACTGATGTTCATCAGAAAAGTCATGCCCCAGTATCAATGTTTTTATTACTTCAATCAAGTGACAGTGATTTGTACCGAATATCTGGCCCTTGAGCTAAGCCCCCGTCCTTCAGTTAACTCAGAATTTACTCAGAAATGCGTGAAATCAGCTAACACTCATAAATCGGATAGCTTTGTTATTCATTAAAGCTAATAAATGGCCCATTATTAGGTCTGGGGGTGTGCAAGCCCACAGAAAGCTGTAATTAGCTGCTGTTGTTAGCTGAAAGCACATTCTCAAAGCTAAAAAAGCTGTAAGGCTGGATATAAAGCAAAGACACGTTGTGTTTTCCTTTGTCTCAAGACAATTTGGCAGGATTATGCTGTATGTAAATATTTACAGTACAACAGTGTTTTGACAAAAATATTCTGCAGGGTCACTATAGCAACCTGCATAGGAAATTGTAAATCCACCCAAGAATTATTGAAATCAGGAACAAACCGCAGCCCAGATTCCTGCTCTATCGTAATATATTATAATAAATCTTATCAGCTTTATATTTTTAAAAATTATTTTTATACTTGTGCCTTTGGTGTCCCTTTCCCAGAGCCCTCAGGGCTGAGGGGGAAAGGTGCACAGGGCAGAAAGTCTCCCTTGCCCCCTGCCTTGCTGGGAGGGCTCTGACATCAGGAGCCAGGCAATCCCAGCAGGCAGGAAAACGGGAGCAGGTTCCTTTGCACCCGTGTGGCACTGGCAGTTCAGTGGCTCTGTGCAGCTCTGCAGTGGCCACAACCAGTTGCTTGTTGCTCACTTGTATCTCCACCACTGTGCCAACCATTTACCCTGTTCCCTGAGCAATGTGTTCTGCTGCTGCTAAACTTCTCCCTGTCCAACTTGGCACTCCAAGTGGAGTGGCCAACTCCACAGCAAAACACTTTCTGCTGAGGTACTCAGTTCCCTTCCAGAACACTAAGAAGTCACCAAGTGTCTTTTATAAATCCTGTGGGCATCTGTCTTCAAGCTTAAATGCCCCAACACATGACCCTAGGCAACTTCTGGCTTGTCCATTATCAGCATCCTTGTTTTTATGATCGAGTGGACCACATGCAATGTTTAAGCATCTGTAGGACATTTTGGGCTCGTTGCCTTTGGTAAATTGGTGTGTACCACAGAGGTGGCTGTGGGTATGGAACAGCTCCCTGGGATGTGGGGCATGAGGCAGGAAAAATGCTCCAGCTGTGGCACGTTAACAGGAATAAAATGTAAGGGAACATGTCGTTCCTCTCGTTATTTATTTGTGCTTCGGCGACAGCCCGCATACCGATTTAAATATGGCTCTACTGCGAGCACAATGGAAGTGCACAAAAAGGGACAGGGCTCGCCTCGCTCGCAGGAAACTGCCAGAGGATGGAAACACTCCCCAAAGGAGCAGGGCTATCTCCTGGTCTGGCGGCAAAGCCGTGTCCTGCCAGGCCAGCCTGTCTTTCCAAACAGTTGGGATGCGTCAGGACTGATTGAAAGCAGAGGGATAGGCCTGCCCTCTCATTTCCTCAGACATACCAAAAAGTCACTCTCTGTAGCAAACTGTGCAGGGTGCTTTGCAGGGCCCGTTGTCAGAAGCATGTTCTTGGTATGGGGACATGCTTGAGGTATGGGAACATGAGGAAAAGTTCAGCATAAAATGAAGCATGCTAAAAACATCAGTGTATTATTGTCTATTTTGGATCCAATATAGTTCCCCAAGAGCTCCCTGGGAATCAGAAGGGACTGTTTGTAGAGCAAAACACTGCTCAATACCACTTTTTGCTGATATTGGCAAGATCAGGCTCTTTCTGCTTACTTGTGAGCAAAGCAATTAAAAGCAATTCCAGAGTCGACTGCCAGTGTTCCTCTTGAGACTGGAGGAAAAAAGGAGGGAGACAAAAGAGGAACATGGTTTTTCTCCCAAGGATGAACATGGTTGTGTCTCTGTCATTGACCCACAGTGTATTGGCAGGTGATAAGAGAACTGGGCAAATCTCCAACAAGTAGCTGTAGTTGGTAGTAAAAATGCAGTCTGGCTGCTGTGGCTGAAATAAATGGTCATTAGAACTGATTAAAGTCAGATTTAGGGTGATTCAGACAGGCTAAAAGGGGGAAACCACAGGCGGTTTCACATAGTTTATTATATACTTGTGGAGCTCTTTATATGATTCAGTCTAGTACAGTGAAAATGAGTATGTTTATAGATTGTAGTCGGCTTTGGGACAATGCAGGTGGTTTTTGATGGAAAAAAAATAGAGTAAGAATTTAAAGCATTGGCTTTTTTTCTATAGCTCTTGCACTGGTCACTGATGCTGCAGATTGCTTTTGAAGATGCCTCTCTTACTTGTCACAACAAGTGAGTGACCTTGGTTTGAGGATCACTGTGGCCATCATGGGCATGTGGCTAACATGCTAAGAAACTTCTAAGATTTTGGCCTGATCAAAGCAGCATGTTTTGATTGATCAGAAAAACTGTGTAAAAATATTTAAAACTATAAAAGCTATCACAAAACAAAACTTTTGAGGATTGCCTGGCTTCAGCATAGTGAGGTATCCTTAAGTTCCAAAATGTTTACAAGAACAAATGCTTTGGAGTAGAATGTGTTTGTCTAGCTGTGAGCTCTTGTGTTACCTGCCCTGTGTTAAACTCTGGAGTAAATGCATTGTAAGTGACATGAAAATTAGGCTTACTGCACTGCATTTATTTGCTTCAATCCTCACAAAACTAGTAGATGGAAGAAAGGATTCTTTTTCTGCTGATACCAGTAGGGATGCCTTGCATTTCTCTGATCTCTTCCTTGCCATTACCTTGATAGACTTTATGTACTCTCTGTCAAGCTATGTGTATGTACACAAAAGTGTAAATTTATGGCTGCATTTATAGTATTAGGCAACCATTTATTGGTTTTAAACACCATTAGTCTGGAAATTGACCAGAACTTTGACCTTTTTATGATGTGATTTACTGCTGTGAGCCTTCAAATTCCAAAGACTCCATTTAAGCAAGTTTCAGGTCTTGGCAGGACAAAAACTTGAGCTGGAGCTGTCTTTAAACCATTGGAGTACTGCTTAATTGAGAAGCTGCACTGTGGTGTCCAATTTAAAGGTGTAGGGGAAGCCCAGCTCTCCTGAGGGCTGGACCTAATGTCATTGCTGGGACACATCTCAGTGGAGGAGCATCCTTCAGGAGGGTTCTTCTAGTTCATGTGAGAGAAGTGCATTTCTTCACAACTCATACAAATAAGGGCTAAAGGGTAAGCCCTCAAAATCGACACTATGCAAGTAAGAGATTCCAGGGATACTTGGCTTTACCATGTAAATGGGCAAGGCAGCTGCCTTGCTCTGCTGGAGATGGAGTGAGTTTTGAAGTGCAGTTTGCTTAGACCACCACTTGCTTGGTGTTGCAATGAGTTTCTGATCAGTTGTGACTATAATAGTTTAAGAGGAGGTCCCATGTTGGCTTCCCAGGGCAAGCAGGAGTTCCTGGCTGGTGTGGGAGCAGGAACCAGAGTGCAGGGCTATCAGGTGTCCTGCTCTCTGCTCCTTGTGGCTGCCTTCCCATTGGGATGCTCCCAAGGGAAGGCACTCCCAGGCAGCCATCGCTGCTGCCTGCCATGTGAGGGGGGAGAGGTGGTGCCTTCCTGCCTTTCCCCCTCACTGCATCCTCCCCTCCCTGCGGGCAGCACAGGCTCAGTCCCCAGACTGCAGGTATCCAGTGGCATCCAGTGGCCCATGCCAGCTGGATGCCCTGCCAGAAGCTGCCCTTGTGGAGCCCGTGTGACTGTGTGCTTTCCCTTAGATTCCAGTGACTGTGTTTCCACCTGTGTGGTGCTTGGTGATCTCACAGCCAAAGGAAAATGCTCTTTGCATCTGTGTCACACTGCCATGTTCCTGTTACCTGCTGCCATGGGTCGCTGGAGATGGTTGTGGCTTTGCCTCACATCAGAACTGGCAGGGAGCAGTGAGGAGAGAAGGGGCAGCCCCAGGGCTCTGCTGCCTGGTGAGACCATCCTGGCATGGCTGTTTCCATCCTCGCTTGCAGACCCAAACCGGGACCTTGCCATCGCAGTTACTGCTGGCCCAACTCCATTGATTAATGTGTCTGAACTGCCCAGATGATTTACCAGGCTTGGTCACCTTGAAAAAGGCAATGGACAGGGAGAACTTTATCTCCTACCTCTGACAGATCCTCAGGTCAAGTAAATCACTGCTGCTCTTTTGAAGTCTGTGTATGTCAGCAGAGAGCCTGATGCCTGAGAGCTGTACTGGGAGCAGTGCTGAGGAGAAGGGAAGTGCTGTAGGTCTATTAAGAAGCATATTAGTGCTCAGGGGAGTTAAAATATTTTAAAAATTAAATAAGGGTCCTCAAGGTGGGCTTCTTCCTTGCATGAAGAAAAATACATGGTGTGATGTAGGGCTGCTCTCTTAGTGCCTGATGGTGTGCTGAGGGATGCAGCAGCTTCCTCCCAGCCCCAGCGTGGGGCCAGTCAGACTCCCAGAGTGCCCTGGAGAAGGGCTGGGACATGCTTCAGGCTTCATCTCCTGCTGCCACAGCAAGGACCATCCTTCTGTGAATGCCCTCTGTGGCGTGGGGCTTGGCACAGTGCCGTGCGAGGTGGCTGTTCTGTGGCGTGCGAAGAGGAGCTGTGGATAATCACATTTTATGTCCAGTCAAGATATGCTGATGCAAATGGTTACATATGGTGGTAACTACATGGAATTGATTTTTTTTTGCTTTTAATTTGTGCACATCATTTTACTGTCCTAGGCTGTGAGGTACAAATCAATACTCAGCAGTTGCCATGCGGAGATAAGAGAATATTCTGTTACACTCAATTATAGTTACACTACAGTTGACACAGAAACTGGAAAAAAAGGGACTTTTAACTAGCCAACAGTTTGATTTATGCTCTGACTTCTCTTCAGAAGAAATGCATAAATATTTTTGATGGAGAAATGACCAGTCATAATGTGGAACTACATTTTGAATTTTTTTTCTTCTTGTGCATGAATCTGCATTTCCTGAATTAAGAAAACTTTTTTGCTTTTGATTTAACTGGGACATGATCAGCTCTGATTTTGCTTCTTGTTTGGGAATGTTTCTTATGATACTTTAAATGAGCTAAGGCTTAAAATAGAATGTATTTACTACATTTGTTTCCCACTATTTCAGACTGTGTGGTGAGAATGAGCACTTGTGAATGTGCGCTTCTTTTCCCAGTTGAAATACTGACAGTTTGGAGTAGCAGGCACACTTGCCTTCGACTTGGTGATGTTCATACAATGTGCTGTATGAAATATTAGCAGGCTGAATCAGCAGAGGCAGGCAGAAAATGCCTGAACCAAAGTGACTTAAGAATAGACTGTGAGTCAGGGCAGGCAGCTCTGGTTTCCATAATAGATACAATTAGAAGAAATATAGAACGCATTTAGTTTTTTGAATAGGACGTGGGGAGGAGAGACAGGAGGGAACCATTAATTTGTGCGTCTGGAGGCTAAATAGAAATGTTTATAAATGATCAGCTGAATTCGCTGATGCATCCATTAGAGAAGGCCCCGTTAGCAGCTGGGAAAGTGAGAGGAGCTGTGAACAGAGAACAAGAGGCAGCTCATAAAGGCAAGTGAGACTGAACGGCAGCCAAGGGAGAGGAGCAGTCGGTGGGGCAGCGCGGAGGCGCTGGGCGCGGACCACGCTGACATGCTCCCGCTACTTTCTCCCCCCGCCTTCTCTTCAGAGGCCCATCAAGCGACTCCTCTTTTGTCCTAATCTGAGCAAGCAAAAAAAGTTTGCTTAATTAAAAGCCTGTCTTTTCTTCCTTCTCTAAAGGAGCCAGAGAAAAATAGCATGCTCTTCTGAGGGAGAGGGAGGGCTGGGAACGCCTGGTCGGGTCTCACCCCGACAATCCTGCTCGCTGTTGGGAAGTAGGACAGTGAGTCAGTTCATTCAAGTGGATGCTGTTTATTCAATGGGACATTCTTCCTGTAAAACTCCTAATAAAACCAAAGCCTTGCCTCCGCAGTGGGGAAGGGGAAGGGGTTTTGTGCACAGACTGTTTATTTACAGACGCTTTCTGGAGAAAAAGGTGAGAAGAAGAAAGGAGGAAAGGAAAAGGAAAGCAAAGTGCAGAGCTATAAACACGTTTGGGAGTAAACTAGAGCTGGTACAGCCTGAACTGTCAGCTTTTCCTTCATACATCCTGCTCCTAAGCTGTTCTAATAAACCTTGCCTGTTAAAAACAAGCAGTTTACTGGAGCTTTCCAACGACTGCTGTGTTCTGATTTGCAGAGTACAGACGGGTGCCTGAAGCCTTCATTCCTGATGAGAACTACAGATGTTGGCCATCCTACCATCACAAGGGCTGCCTCCTCTCTGTGTTTGATGTCAACGAAGCCATTGAGATCTGTGACAGCTACTCCCAGTGCAAAGCTTTTGTCCTAACTAACCAGACAACTTGGACAGGTAGGTCCTGGATGCTGGGGAGCAGAAGCAGCAACTGAGTCACTTATTCTGGCTGTTCTAAGTGTTTTAATACAGCTTGGGGAGTGTGTTGTGCTGGGCTGTGGGAGCCACCAGCAGCATCTAGAATGAGGTAGTTTCTGAAGGTTCAGCTGAGGCAGCTTCTTTTTTGCTGAGGCTTCTCTTTGCCAGCTGTCAGGGGAGCAGAAACTACAGACAGGCTCACAGGAGCTGGCACTGGAGGGCTAAGCACATGGATCCCGGGTTACCAAACCACAGGATCTGAAATGTTATTTTTTTTCATTTTTGTGCTTCTGGGAGGTGTGAACAGGTACTTCCATGGAACCAAGAAAAACCTAATTCCTGTTAACCTTGCCTATGGCTAACCAGTGACTACTAGGTCATCATGTCAGACTATCTGTAGTTGGAATATTGGAGTTAATTGATATACTAAAAAAGTATTTATTTTTAGTACAGGGCACAGGGAAATTGATAGGAAGTTTAGAGCAGCTCCTACCTCAGGTTATAATATTAAAAGCAAATGGCACTGAACAGCAACGTTTGTAGTCTTATTTGTCATTCCCTTTGCCATATCATTCCTGAGGCATGAGCACTTGAGTCCCTGAAACCTGCAGCTTGGAAATTTGCTCAGTAGTTGAGGCATCCCGTTTGCCATGTAATACTTTTAAAGAAAATAGTGGTATGGGAGCCCCCTAGAGAGGCAGGCTGGGAGCAAATAGCATTTGATTTTCTCAAGTTTAGAGAGGGAAGGCAGAAGTACAGCAGATATGCAATATGTCTCTGTGGTCTTTGCTGCAAGGAAAGGCAGTGATTTTGCAGCTCTGTGGGGCAGCAGGAGCTCGTTGTGGGGCAGGAATGTGAACAAGGTGCTGGGTCAGTGAATGTGGGGAGATAGAAGAGCTGTGCTGTGACTCCCACAGATACCAAAGAAACCTTGCCAAATTCAGCCCCCACTGGCCTTGGATATACATGCAGCAGGTGCCTTATGCTACCCAGGCTGTTGTCACTTGCTGCTGCTTTTTGTCTGAGGTCTAGAAACCTTATTCCAGCTTGTTTAAAGCCCAGAGATACAAAGTGATCAGCAAGAGCTGTTTCAGAGAAAGTCATGTTTAATAAACATTGCACTGATCAGTTTTGTAAAGATCAAGTATGCAAATATGATTCTGCTTCTGTGAAATCAAACAAATGTCCTTCATTTAAGCCCTGAACACAAGCCTGTTTTTATCAGTGGGAGTCTCAAAATACTTTTTTAAAGAACACATGGAATTTGTATTAAAATCTTCAGACCTTTCTTTCATTTACTGTGCTAGCTGTGCACAGCTGAATCTTGACCATAATTAGGTAAGAGTAAAGATATTGAAACCAGGGGAACTTTGGTGTCATTTTAGACAAAAACAGTTCAGGTTTATACCAGCTGAAGTTAAGAGAGAGTTCAGTCTTGCATGGCCTGAAGAATGCATAGGTTGAAGTAGAATTTGAAATGTCAGCATTTTAAGGTAGGCAACCTTTTGCTCATCACTTCTAAATATTTTTCCCTTCCCCCTCTTTCCTATTCAATGCAGGTCGGCAGCTTGTCTTCTTCAAGATGGCCTCAAATCATATTGTGCCTGATCCTGACAAGATAACATATGTGAAGGTGACAGACTGACACCTTAAGTGGCTCAGTCTGACACGTGAGTGATAAGAGCTGTTTGTGTATAAATATAGGCAGCTGTTAGGTAGAAGGTGGCTGTGGCTGGAGAATAATTGCACTATTACTCATTCTAATCTATAGAGTGCTAAAGGAAACTTTAAAGAAATAACCTGCATGACCAGGATGAATGTGCAATAAAACAAGATTTTGAAAATGTGATTTAAAAACAAAACAAAACAACCCAAAGCAAAAGAGATGATACACTGTTAAGAGTATAATTTTGGTTATAAATCAGCTGGCGGCTCTGGCTTTTCTAACCAAGGTTAGCATAACATTTCTGACCTATACATGTGTGTCCAGGGATGAAAGCTGATCATTTCTCTGGGAAGCCTGTATCCTCCACACTGGTATTTATTTGGGCACGTACAATCACAACAGAGGAACTGAAGCGTATCAGTTTGTCTGCTGAATAGCAAACGTTACCGAGGACAATCAGCATTTGTGTTAAAGCTATGGAATATGCAATGCTGGCATATTTGTCAAATGGAAGGAATTGCTTATGTTTAGCATTGCAAGACTGCAACTAATTTTCATTTTTTCTTCCAATGTTATCATAAAGTTTCATTTTTAATTTGAAAGAGCCATTTTGTAGATCTAGCAAATCACATAAGCATATGAATAGTCCCACTGAAAGGGCAGGGACTTACCCAAGTGCCGAGTGCTTTGCTGCATAGGCCTAAGCATATGCTTACAATTAAGCCTGTGCTTAAGACTTTTGTTGAATCAGTTTGAATTGTTCAGGAAGCCAGATCTTTGACAGACTGGCAAAGCAGTCCAGCTGGTTGAACAGTACTGGTTTAATGACTATCTTGCAGTATCCGTACCTTTTATCATCAGGTCCTTGGTTTTCTAAAGCATCGCTTGCTGATTCTTAGAGTGAATGAAGTAAATGACCTTAATAATGTCAAATGAATGCTAGCCTTAATTCTATATAAAATGCATCTTAAAGGCAGGGTGTGTCTAGATAATTTGCTTTCAGTGAAAGCAATGAAGTAAATGCTAAAGTGACCGATGTCATACTGTTTTGTAGTTTGTACAGTCAGGAAAAAAATGTGCTTTTGTTTCTCAAATTGTTTATTTTTGTAAAAAAAATAAAAGATAAATAAAATTTCTTTTATTCTTGGTTTTTGTGTGTTTGTGTTTCAAGTAAATGCCTAAATCCAGTGTATTGTATGTAAACTTAAACTTGGGATATTTTTTCCAGAAAGGACTGAGGGTGTTCCAGTTCTCCCAGGGAAGGGTCTGTTGGTGCCTGGAGTACTTGGTGACTTTGTCTATGTGGTCCCTGTTACAAAGCAAGTCCTGGTTAGCAGACAGTGCTTGAGCAGCCTTTGCTGCTCTGTGCTCTGCCTTATGCTGTAGCAGCCTTTTAGCACTTGGAAGGGGCAATGGTGAGAGCAGGACTTGACGAAATTTCTCGTTGGGCCAAAAGGGAAGCCGGGCAGCAGCCCCTGCCAGGGAGGGGCAAGGCAGGAGAGCAGGAGAGTCAGGGAGGTCGGGCAGCAGTGTGGCTGTGAGGAGAGAAGGTCTGGCAGTGACACCACGGGCAGCGGGTCTCTCACCTCGCCGCGGTTTCTCCGAGGTCACCGATGCCCTAATGGCTCTGGCAATTGGCCGGAGTGGCCTCCTGTAATGGCTGTAACTCACAAATTATCAAACTCCCAGCCGTAATAGCTCAGCTGATTGTGTCCCCGTGCACTTAGGAACCCATCAATCAGACCGTGGTAATAAACAAACACTATGGATTCTTTTAAAATTGCTGCATAAATCATGCCAACACATACTGCACAGTTCATTGAAGTGATATGGGTTGCTGGCACTAAGGTGCTGGTATGTATTTTGAAAGTCTTTAACCTCCTGTGATTTCTTTCCCATTAAGCACTGCACAGTTCCAAAAATACTCAGCATTTAAAAACATTCTTTAAATTTAAATTCTTTAGTTGCATTCCTATGTAAAAAATGCCAACGTTTAAAAGAAAAAAAAAAGTCATTCAGGGTAATACTCGAAAGTTGTAGTAGGTAACTTCAATAATTTCATTCCATCACTTTCTGCACACTGGAAAAAAATGCCTCTTAAGTCAGGAATTGTTTATCCCTAGAATTAAACAAAGTTGCCAAACCAATTTATATCAGCTTTTGCAAACAGAAATCATGTAAGCAAGAAAGAAACAGAGCCGTGAGCCAAGAAGCTGGATTTTAAATTTCAGTGGTAATCAACTTTATACAGGCAGGTTTTATAACTCTGAGAGTAAGGCTTTCCAGTGGAAATGCTGATTAAAATCTTAGTGAGAGAGGTGTGATACTACAATAAGAGAATTTAACAGCCATAATAAGCACTGGTAAAATTCTGTATTTATGTGGAGAAAGTGATTTTTGCAGCAATGGGTCTGATTCAGCAGTGCCTGACTGGCACATGTGGCATGGAAACCCTTGAGAATCCACAGAGGAGGAGGAAGAGGAGGAAGCAAGGCACAAAGCAAGTTGGCAGGTCTGGGCCAGTCAGCCTGGGACCTGCTTCATGTTTTCTGTGGAAAAGGCATTTCTATCTGTTTTTTCCCTAACTTTTACTGGGACTGGTTTTTACATTTCCTGGCTTCCTCAAGCCACAAGGTAGAAATATGAAAGAAGACACCCACAGGGCTGTAAAGGGCTGCTGTCTGTGTGTGCACATGCACGTGTGCCTACGTGTATACGTATTTATGTACGTGTCACACTGAACAGGGAGAGCTTATTTCCTCAGCGAAAAACCAATTGCCTGTGCACAAAATGAAGTGCTAAACAGGATGTTGAGTTCATCTGGAGAAGTGAGAGCTGCGTGAGGCTATGGGTGCTGCAGGTCTGCAAGGGGCTGTGCTGAGTGTTAGGCCCAGTCCAGCACCATGTTGCCCTGGCTGGTCTGAGGCTCAGAGCACCTCCAAGAGCTGCCCACTGTCTCCTGGTGGTTTGGTGAGGCGGTGATTCTAGCCTCACCGCTGGGAACAGGCTCCAGGCAATGAAACAAACACTGACCAGCATCACCTTCAGCCTGATGTCCTGAGGGTTGCAGGGGAGACACGCCAAGAGCTTTCATCTTCGCTTAGACCAAAATAAAAATGTGTTCTTCTATTTTTCTCTGTCTTGTCTGAGCCTACTTGCTTTATCTCAGCTAATTTTTCAGAGCTTTCTGCCCAACTTTAGTGTGTCTTTTTAAGTAGAAAGCTGAGATCTCCTGTAATCATCTTCAAACAGGTGGTCACAGCTCACATCACATCTGGGAGAAATCTGTGGTGGAATTAGTAATATTGCCATGAGCATTCATTGCCGTGAGACAAAGCCTGAAAACAAGTAGGCCCTGTTTCCAGCTGAGAAGTTCAGGTAAGTTTGTAGAAGGAGCGAAGGGGGTTGGACGGGCAGTGAGAAGAATGTCAGAGAGGTACTTCCAACATGAGATAAAGGAGTTCAGTGTAGTACAACTATTTGTGATTTGCCCTGCCTCTCACTGCTTCACCGAGGCATTTTGCTTAGTCCTTCTGCCAGCCATGATCAAATTTCCCATAAGATTTGTGAGATTTGAGGGAATGGCAGAGTGGGGTGCAGGGAGGACGGCAACTTGGCATCAAGGCAGCTCTTCCTGTTGCAGTTACTGTCTGTGGTGTGGCAACCACAGGGGACACTCACCTGGAGCAGAACCTGACCATGGTAGGTGCACAGTGAAGACCTTGTCCCTGCCTCTGAAATTCACCTTATCAACTTGTACCGAGAGGATTCGTAATTCAAAGCATATGGAAGGTGGTAGTGAACATCCAGAGATCATATTATGTTACCTGTCAGGAAGTAATAATATGAACAGTGATGATGTGAACAGTGATGTTCAGATTTAGTAGGGAGAGCCTTATATTTTATTCTTTAGTGCAAAATTCTGTGAAGGCTTAACTACAACCTACTATCGAGGGGGGAAGAAACCTGAAAAAACAGACTGGCAAGACTGTTCACAAGTTTTTTTGAGGAAAACACATCCCTAACTTTTTGGTCAAAATGTGAAATGGTGTTGAAAGAAGTCAAACAGATTTGGGTTGAAAAGACTCATCTGAAGTTTTTGTCAATTGACTGCAGAAACAAAAAATGGGACTCGAAGAGGAGCATTGGTGGAAAGAATTGCAGTATATAAAGGCTTCACAGTCATGCTCTGCTTAATGTTTTTTGAGATGTGATCATTGAATCTTTCTCTTTTTTTGGTCCTGAAAATATGTTTTTTCCTCTCTCTCTGTTTTAAGCAGGAGTGAAACAGGTTGGGCTGCCCTCCTCTAAAGCTCCCAGGGCGTGCAGAGTCCCTGTCCTTCCTTCAACACAGACATGGGGCTTGGCATTTGAACTCTTAACAGTAAGTTTCTTGCAAGTAAGTACAAGTGATTTTTGTTCCAATTGGAATGGGTGCTTTTAAAAGGTGCATTTGAAAAATATGAAGGAAACAAGACGTTGTGTCGCTTCCCTTTGTGATTGTGTACAGTCAACAATTGCCTTTGTGCAATAGGTGCCCCACTTCCCTGCAAACTGATGGGAAATATAATTCAGTAGGAGCCACTCTCATTATGAAACTGCCTTTGATGTCAAGCCAGAGGGCAAACAATACATTTATTGGAAATTGTGGCTTTTAAACAAAAAATCCCTGCTAACCACAGTTTTTCAGGAAATGATTGGGAGGCTGAGAAGGAAGACTAAACTATCCAGGGGCTACTTGAAATGATAGAATCTGATCTTACTTAGCTTAATTTTACCAGTGTAGATCAGTTAATCCTTGATTTATGTTCACATAAAACTGTATCAGACTGTTAGATTTTCAAGTATCTATGGAGAAGGAATGCAGTAAAACCTATCTCTTGGACTTAAATGTTTGAGCCATATAAGTGAGGAAAAATACACTACTTTTCCCATGTGTACATGACCATGTGACCATGTGTAGGTTCCTGTGAAATTTAAACAATGACAACATGAAGACTTACCTTTCTTTTAGATGGAAGCTTTAACCAGATACAGAAAATTAAAGACATATTATTTAATAAATAATGCCAGGAAGGGAATGTGAATTCTACACATTTACACTCAGTGTATAATAGGTATAATGCTATTCCTATTTATCATCCTTCTGCCAACTTCAAGTATGCCCTAAGAACAAGTTCCAGTTTGCAATACTACAAGTACCTGGCATGTATGAAGATAATGGTACAAATTGGTATTTATGAATTACAGCTTTCCATAAATAGAGTAGAAGGAATGCAGAGCAGCCAGTCAGATGAATAGATGACCAGGGGCACAGTGGCACTTTTAGAAGTGGGTGTATTTAATGTTTTATACAAGACCTTGGGTTTGTGCACGTTCATGACCTATGAAAAATCTCACATGACTTACTGGTGGGTACTGCCTCATTCTTGGGCACAAGCTGTTGATCATCATGTGAAATCTACTATTTCTACATGTTTTACCATCCTGTCCTCTAATCCTCATGAGATACAAACCTAAAGCCTGGTTAAAGAATGGAAACGCTTCAATTAAATGTCAGGTTTGTACATGGCTCTGATTTGTGGTTCATTTTAGAACTTTGGTCAATGACAGCTCTTAAGTGTAAAGGACATTACAGAGGCAAAAAAAAAATGCACATTCATGCAGTGAATTTGTGAACAGACTCTGCACTGTCTACCTGGAGATATGAAAAGTTTAATGACTCGGATTATGGGTCAAAGTGGCAGATGTGAAAAGAAATCACCATTTTGCTGCCTTACATTGCAACACATGTTCCATGGCCTATAATTATTATGATATACAGTCCATTTCTTAGAGACTGAGCTCCTGGAATTGTATATTCATAGGTGAACAAACTCCTCTTTGCCTCTTTTTACCAGCTACTAAAGAGTAGTTGGTAAAAAGAGAGCTCTATGGGTATAATTGGAGTAGTTGGAGTAAAAGAGAGCTCTATAGGTATAATAATACTCTTGCAATTCAGAAACCAGGATACCTGTGGTGCAGTTGACTCTGTGTGGCTTCTGTGGAGTAACAATCAATGGACAAGAATTGGTGGCTAAAGTTAGCAGTAATTCCAAAGTGGATGATGAAGATAACAAAAAAATATCACTGCATGGAAAACATGTCTCATTCTAAAAGTAATAGGAAAGGGACATGAGAACTATATAGTAAAAAAGGTGTAATAAAACCAGAAATACCATTTTAATAATAATTGTATCATTTGCTGGGGGGGAAAAACAAATATGCAGTCCAAAAATTCCAGCCTACATCTCAGGAGGAGATTAACCCTTACCTCTCCTAAGTCACCAGCCCATGTAATACCATTTCACAGGTTCTTCAGTACCCTTTGCAATTGTTTTCTCTCCAGGTTTCAGTCTTCCCATTCTTGCTCAGAGGTGGTGGACTCCTTGTGTGTGACAGAAGGAAACTGCAGCAATCCTGTTCCTGCTCAGCCAGCCTTGGTTCTTGCCTCATGTTGCAATTCCCTCACCATAGAACATGCCTTCAGCTTGCCTGGGATAAATTGTGTGTAAACTTAGTGTTCCTAGTAAAAATTACTATAGACTGTTTTCTTATGATGAGATAGAGCACCCTCCAATGCCATCTAGTGATGCTGATAGAATCTTATTTAAAACCCCAAACCTTGTGTATTCCAAGTAAATGTTACGTGTGTGTATGCTATGAAGTATAATTATGCTTTTGGAGCAAACCTAGAACAGGCTTTTCTTCAATTAATTTCAGCAGTTTTTACTAATTTACTTAAGTAATTTCCTATACACTTGTATATGACCTTTTTTTTCCTTCTAAATTGCTTGGTGATGTAAGAGGCAGCTGAATCTCCTCCAGCTGTCACCTGGGACCTTGGTGCCATATGCCATGATGACTGCCCTTTATTCAAACTCCACCACAGGGCAATGTGAAGCTGCCTGTTCAGTACCTTCCAAGGGGCACAAAGCTCACTTTAAAGAAGAGCTCCAGATGCAGAATCCTACAGAAAAAACCGCTAATAATTAAAAAAATTCTCATTGTTTATTGCAGCAAACCATATATGAATGGCATCAAATTTCTGTTGCCATGTCCTCTCCAAGCTGAGGCTGATAAGATTTCATGCAGCCACAGAAAATCTGGGGAGGGGAACACAGAGGGGATGGAGAAGGGAATGGCAAATTTGCTGTGTTTAATGTATTGGACACCATCTGTATTTTATTCAAATAGGGTTATATATTTTGTGAAAATAAAAACCAGCCTCATGAGTCAGTGTGTGCAAGGCAGTCACTTGAATATATATAATGGGAAACATGTTTTAGGCTGGAAGTTGCAAAGGGAAATCAAATGTTTGAAGTGTCAAAGTTGGAAAAATATAAAATACGCCTGACACCGTAGCTATTGAAGCCAAAATGAATAAATCATCATCTCAGGAAAGAAAACCCCACCAAGTTCTTGGCTATAACCTTCATTTTCCTACACTCAAATAAAATTACATACAACCTGATAATTTAACCAGACTTGTCAATAAGAACTGATGGCTTCAGCAGACACTATCACTTCATGCTTCAGTGTAGACTTCAGAAGCATCCAGTAATTTATCCAAGAAATAAATTTAATGTCAAACTTGTCTCTTCAAGTTGATAGATAGAAGAACCTTACACAGTGGAGCTGATGTGAAATATGCCATATTGCAGAACATTAGAGTAAAATTAAATTAATGCCAGCTCAGTAGTTTATTCCCCACTTACAGCTTTTCCTGAGCAGTTATATAAGAAGCATTTTAGTATCTTTCTAAGTAGTGCAAGCATGATTTCCAAGAAGGAATTTGAGAGAAACTTTGAGGTTACAATATTAGGAGCCTGAATTTACACTTTACATTTCTGTTGCAGTCTAAGTATTGATTCTGGTCAAGTTTTAAGCCATTTTCTCTTCACAATAGGTTCAGTGTCAGAAATGTGATTTGCAAACATAGTAAGACTTATCTGTGCCTATCTGGGGAGAATTACTGGGACATGGTGTTTTCTGGCTTTGTGTGCATCAAGGTTTTATTTAAAAGAAACAAAGCAGCCTGATGGAGAGATGAGAGCTATTTTAGCTGCAATTTGACATGCAATAATTTGGGCAAACTGAGGCCATTAATTTACTGTTTTAGATACATTCATACCTGTTTACTTATTTGTCAGAAGGAATAGCCCCTGAAAATTGCAAATCAAACTAATGATTCATTTTTATTTGCTGAAAATATCCTAGGTGGCCTTTTGCTTGCTAAAAATATGTAAGTTGGCCTAAAACTTCTGCTGTGTAAAGCCTGAACTGAATGCACCAGGGAGGGAGTCATCAGCACTGAATACAGCATCCCAAATTTCCCTTTCCCTCTGGCCCTACGCTTGTGTTGCAAAAGGCCTTTCTTACTTGTTTAGGCTTTGTACAGGTCTCAGAGGACCATGGTCCCCTGGGGAGCTGTCCCAGTGCTTCACCTGCTCTGTTCTCTCTAATTTCTGTCCCTTTCCCAGCTGAGAGCCACAGTGAGCAGTGCAGATTCTCGGCCGTGGCTTCACCCTGTGAGAGCAGCCCAGCTTTTCCTCCTGGATTCCATGTAGGTGTGCATTGGGCTTGTCCTGAATGCTGCCAGGTAAGCAAGCTGGGCAGAT
Source organism: Leptocoma aspasia (assembly GCA_013399835.1). Taxonomy (NCBI): domain Eukaryota; kingdom Metazoa; phylum Chordata; class Aves; order Passeriformes; family Nectariniidae; genus Leptocoma; species Leptocoma aspasia. Next base: position 2,637,749 of record VXAX01003727.1, on the reverse strand, counting down.
GGCACAAACTCCAGTTCCTGACCCTGCACTAAGCAGCAGCTGGACTTTGAAAGGTCACGTGAAGTTTGAGATCCAAAGCTGTGGTGACACTGACAGCCTGTCATGCAGGCAACTTCCCTCTGCTCCAGACTGGCCTTGCTGGGGCTGACTAATCAGCCAGGAACCCCGGCTGTGGTGTCTGACAGTGTCCAGCAATTGACCTCGAGGGGAAGAGTAAGTACAGACCTGACCTTTCCTCTCACAGTCTCCTCCTCTCTGTCAAGCAGCTGATCAGGATTTCCACAAGCTTAAATTATTAAACCATCTCCAGACATTGTCTGTAAGAGTGTTATATCACTTCTCTTGGCAGCTGTGGCAGGACCAGTATCTCCCACTCTGAAAATAAGCTCTTCAGCTTAGTCGCAGAACAACAATTTTCTGCTGCTGTGTATGCACCAAGACTAAGTGCTTTTCTATTGGCATGATATCTTAATTAAATCTACAAATGGAGCACGTCTTTGGTGTTGTCAGCAATTTTTTTCCTCTGCGAATTACTTTCAAAATTTGTTTGTCTGTCAGCCAGAAATGCTGTCCAAGGGAAGCTGGAAACCATGCTCAGCTTAGAATCTTGATACTAGCAGGTATAGTTCACAGAAGGCCATTTAAAACATTTGTTTAGCAAAACCACATCCCCTCCACGAAGAAAGTGGGGTTTTTCACCATCCTGGAAGATTAATTTTAATATCTAGCAGTGGATATTTCTACACACAGATTGGAATCACTCATTGCTCTCCCCAACAGTTAGTTCAGAAAGTTTCTGAAAGCATGTTTGCTAATGGAACTAGAAAAGGGTGCAATACTGCAATCTTTTTAGCATATATTAATATTATATAGACCTGGACTAAGCAGTGAGTTTCTGATTTTTCTGGGCATAGTTTGTAAAAATAACTGAGGCAGATTCAGTGTGATCCGGTACTGTAGTGCAGGATCTCCAATCTCAGTTTTAGAGTTCTTGTCCACAATTACCTTGTTGAATGCATAGGCTTATAGGTTGAACTAATTCAGGAATTATGGTGAGGTAACTGAACTCTGAATTTGGACTATTGACTTCAGATGACTGTGTGGAAATAAGATGTCTACTATGTATATGTTTTTTACAGTAATGCTGTTAAATTCCCTGTTTGGAAGGCCGAGTTTAAAAGCATGCCCAAAAATTTCTCTTTTGAGGTCAACTGTTATTTAAATGTACTTACTAGAAGTAATTTATATGCATGAAATTGTTTTCCAATCTCTAGTTGCACTTAATGTGATAAACTTGAGAAGGTCAGCAATCAAAGGTATTAGTTACCCTACTTCATATGCTGAATACCTTTGCTGTAAATGAGCATGAGAGATCTGATCCTCTTTTCAACCTAGGTGAAGATTTTCTAAACAATTCTTTATCTCTAAATGTCTAAGTTTCACAGATATAGTTATCCATCTTTCTGGTAAATGTAGAAGACTACTAAGAACTAAAAACAAAGGAATTGGACGAGATACCTTACTCTTGAAAGCAACCCTTGAGAACAACTTGTATCCTATCTCCAAACCAGAAAATACTTGTGAAAAACTGCAGGAGTGAAGAAAAGAGATCAGGAGGAGAGAGCAAAGCCTGCCTACTTTCCCTAAACTGTTGTGTTCACTTGTGGAACTCAACTCAAAAATGTTACCTGTGTCATGTGAGGTGCATGAGAGGCAAAGGAGGCTTAAGACATTTACATTCCAGCTCCTTTAACTTGCCTTTCCTCCTCCTTTTGGTTTCTTAATCTCTATCAAATTAACACTATTGTTTTTATACGGCAGTTATACGTGAACTGATTACTTAAATTGGAGTTGCATGTGAATTGATGACTTAAATTTGTTTTGTCATAGAAAGGTCAAATTGCTTGTGCAGCCCATCCTTTCTGAACAGGACTGCAAAATTCGGGCTCCTCATGCAGCCTTTGCTCTGAGGCGAGTCCCAGCCCAATACAAACAAAGCTTTTGACTTCAGCATGCCTGCTCTTATGAATAAGGCCTGTAAGATACAGCCTGTACATTCCAAATTGCCTCCTTTTTTTTGTGCCATTCACACCAGGGATTAATATCTATGGGAGGCTTTTGTGAAGCCTTCACCCTCTTGCCCTTCCACAGCCCAGCAGTAGCTATGATTTCAAGGATGCAGATAGATTTTTTTGTCTGTACTGCCCTTTGTAAAACAGCCCTTTAGTTGAGTTTGGGGAAACTGAAAATTTGCTTCGAGCCTATAAAGTCCTGAATTGCCTTTACTGGAATTCTGATGGAAGGTCTGAGACCCAGTGCTTTGCAGTTCCCACTGCTTGCCGATACTTCTCTGCCCTCTGTCAAAATTTCAAAATTAGAGAATGGCAGTGGCTGCAGACTACAAGATGTCCATTAGCTTACCTAAGAAATGATGCATTGAATATTCATTGTTCTCTCTTGCAAAATGTCATTTTTCCATGAGTACAGCTTAAAGCAGTTCAGAGAATACATTTGCATAAACCATTTGTCAGAAACAGAAGACTCTTTGTGAAGAACTATTAAGAAACCACATAATCTACTTTTCTGTTCTTATGCAAGTTCCAGGGAGAAGACAGAGCTCCTTTGTAAACAGAATCTAAATACAAGCGTTGGGTATGTTTTTTCTGCAATCAAAATTCCATAAATAATAAAATTGGAGTTCAAAACCAGAAGTACCTGAAATTGTTAAATGTAATGTTAATGATTTCCTGGCAGTATATGAGATTCAGAAAGTTTAACACTATTAACACTCGTGCTATTTTGACTGAGCCGAACTCCCCCTCTGCAGTTCTGCTAAATAAAGCTGTAATTAATCTGCAATACAAATTTGGATATCCCCAGTTCCTGGGGAAAAGCATTTTTATAACACATCAGGGGAAGCTGTTTCTGTAGATTCAGTTGTGGGTTTTAATAGCCTTCATAATTCATTGCTGTCTCAATGATTTTCTGCATTTATTGCCTTTCTGAGCCCTTTTGTCGAGATAGGTGGCCTTGGAGGCTGCTTTTTTTAATGGTACCACCTTTTCTCTTTAATGTTTCATTGCCCTACTCCAGTAGCTGATCTCGTGCACGCTTAAAGAGGCCCTCCAGCACCTCCGTGATCACACGGATTGGGGTAAGGAAGCCAGATAAGTAAAGGCAAACAAAGCCCAAGTGTGGCACACTGAGCAGCCAAAGAGATTACTGCTCATGCGATTAACATCTTTTCATGCCCCTTCTCCCACCGCAAGATGGTCTTGTTTCCTTTTCACTGGACAACACAGTTCAAGCATTTACTTGTTGCATTTCCCCACAGGGAATTACTCAGGCGTTTCTACCATTCCCTGGGAGCCTCTCCCGTGCCTGGCTGTGCTGCAGAGGGAGGCACAGGGGCAGTGCTGCTCGGTGGGGAGGCACTGCCAAAAAAGCTCTGCATGTGCTCTGCTAGGCAGTCTTGGTAGAGAGCACATTTGTGTAATCGCCTTCTGTTTTTATTAATGGATAACTCCTTGCTTGGGATGAAATATGAAACCTTTGCAGATAACATGTGCCCTCAGTGCATGGTGACAGTCATTTGGACTAGCAGAATGCAGCCAGTTACCTGCAATTATTATCAACAGAAGTCATATGGACTAATTATATGTCACCTTTACTCCCAGAGTAGGGATCTGCTGCCAGCATTCATTTACACTGGCCAGCCGTGTAGGTGCTGAGTGCCTCCTGATACCAGGCAAAGTCACGGTGCCCTGGTGTTTCCTGGGGCACTGCTGGACCTGGCTGGAAGCCCCACAACACTGTTTTCTCTGTGCCTGGTTTTCCAGCTGATTACATTCCAGAAGCCAAAGAGAAAATAAATAAAATGATAAAAAGAAGAAAAAAGAAAGGGAAAAATATTGGATGTGCCCAATGCAGGAGGTTTAGTTTAAATCCTCCACATTTAAATGATTGTATGGTATTTTATAATTGTATTGTATAACAGTTCTAGATCCAGCACAGTACCCATGCAGCAAATGCTCCATGTGGGTGCACTGCACTGCAGGCTAAGCCCAAGCTTAAATTGATAGCAATATTCCTCACTATTCACCCCTTAGAGTATATCCCAGATTTGGGCCTCAAATCCTTGATCCATCAACTTCTTAGTTAATTGCACCAAATAATACACATTCAGCAAGAGGAACTGAGATCCCTTTTCCTTGGGAACTAAGGATAATGGTTCTTATTAAATTTTGCAAATGTCCTCCCTGGATTTGACATTGATTTATTTGGCTCACAGGTGTTTGGGGTTTGCTTTCCATAATGTTTGTATGATCAGACTTGACCATCTGAAATACCTGCAGAAAGTGGATTACTGGAAAAGTTGAGGAAACACATTTTGACTTACACTTTAAATGATACCTTCTGGATGGATTGGTTCACAGATTCAGTGCTGAAGCAGAGCCAAATCAACCCTAGGCCTTTTCACCAATCTCTGCACAGCACAACCCAAATGCACTTGTCAGTGACTCCAGTCAAAAATTAAGAGTGTATCTGAGAGAGTGGGATGAGTTGTGATTGAAATGCATGCATTGAGAGAAGAGGCAAATTTCATCCAAGTCTTACGAGCTTGCTGCAATGCTGACTGAGGCTGCAGGTAATTTTCCTGTGGGATTTTGCACTCCCGGATGTGGTGTGCATCCCATGCCTTCCTCTGTCTCTGTCCCCCACTCCCTGTGCTCCCTCACATGACTCCCGCCCCTGGTGGGATGTGCTGGCGTGTTGGTGAGAACAGATTTAAAACTGTCCACCAACCTCCCTTACCAAGCCAACCAAGGAACAAACCAATGCAAATCAAAATAGCATTTGGTGGAAATAGGAATTCTTTGATTTTAGCTTACATTGTTTAACATCTTTGTTGGGAACATGGAGAGTGGGGTTGAGTGTACCCTCAGCAAGTTTCCCAACACCACCGAGCTGTGTGGTGTGGTCAGCATGCTGGAAAAAAGGGATGCCATCGAGAAAGGCCTGGACAGGCTTGAGAGGTGCACCCATGACAACTCCATGAAGTTCAGCAAGGCCCAGTGCAAGGTCCTGCCCCTGGGTGGGCAGCAATCCCAAGCACAGACACAGGCTGGGCAGAGCATGGATTAAGAGCAAGCCCTGAGGAGAAGGTTGTTGGTTGTGTTGGTTGATAAGAAGCTCAACACGACCCAGCAATGTGCACTTGCAGCCCAGAAAGTCAGCTCTGTTTGGGGTGCACCAAACGCAGCGTGGGCAGCAGCTGGGGGAGGGAGGGCATTCACCTCATGCTCTGAGGGTTTTCAACAGCAGATGAGTCTTAAACACACATTTTCTCTTATCAGCATACCTCTCTCTTGAGCTCTGATACATAACAGCTCATCCTGTACCAGTCAACAAAGTTGGCTTGATAATTGATGGTGCAGGTAGAAAACTGAACAATTAACTCTGAGGTTAATAATAGAAGTTTATCCCACATTCCTATTCTATCTATAAATCTGAGAACTTCAAAACAGCTGTGGGCTTTAAGCAGATTATTTACTTTTGATTAGAAACAACGTTTAGCTTAGCAGCCATGGATTCAACAGTTAGCATCCTTGCTGGAATGCAGAATTGTGCCAGATAATAATCTTTTCTTGTACAGTGTTAATGCCCATGGCTGGGATGGATCAGGTGCCTTCAAACTGGGTTGCTCTGTGATGGTGTGTGAGCTTTATGTTTGAAAAGTTTATGAAATAAACTGGCTGGACATCAGAGTACTCAACAGCACTGTTTTGTTCTGTTTTTAAATGTTCCTTAACTGTGGTTTTCTGGCTGCCTCTGCAAAGTCCCAGCAAGGATACAATTTTTCTGCTAGATTCTTGAACTGATAGTTATCACATGGGATTTTCGGGCTGTAATTTTTTGAAGAAATTATTGCAGCCAGACAATAACTGTCACCTATATTTAGCAAAAGTCAATCCCTAAACTCTTATGAAAATCTCAGCCTTTCCAATGAAGCTGAAGTTTCGGTTTCTGAACCATCCAGCTGAAATTATTTTATAGAGTAACTGTGCTTGACAATGTATAAAGGGCAAATCTATGTACATTTTGTGCACTATTGGTCTTCTGGCTGCAGAACCATGGCACTGGTGCAAAGAATTTGGGCAGCCAGCTAGAAAATTTAATCCTATATATTTTTCTAAAAATAAATGTTTGTTCTTTAGAGACATAGAATGAAACAGTATGAAAAGAATTCTTATATTGAAAGCATATCCCTCTCTGTCCCTTTTCAGGGATTTTATTCTGATTTTTACATTCTTTATATTCCATATTTATATTGATTTAAAATTCTACTTGCATATTCCTCCTCTCATAAATATGTTAATTGGACATAAATTTGTATTGTGTTACCAAAGAACAAAGACTCCAAATGAATGGTCTGTTTTGTGTCTTGCCGCAGAGAAGGAATTAATAGGCATCCAAATGCAAGAGGTTCTGGCAATTAGGATTACAAAATCCAAACTGGGTGCATTGAAGTTCTTTGCAGAAAGAAGGCCTGCCCAGAACCACAGGTTTTTGTGAGCTCTCGCACCCATTCTCTCCTTCTAGTCTGACTTGTGTTCAAAATAAGGTGCCAGCAGTCAGCAAGTTCTGTGTATCTTGCAGAAGCACTAACTTGTTGGCTGAGTGATGACTCCAGACTCAGCATTCCCTCAGCTCTCACTTGTGACAGGGATTGCCAAAGCTAGTGGGGAACCAGATAAGGGCGGAGGAACAAGCACCAAGTACTCCTTTGGATTCCTTTTGAATTTTTGAACAGTGACACATCATATGGCCTTGTGTTCCTTAGATAGCCTAAGGCTGTGCCTCTGCTGAGGGAGAATGCAGAGTCATTATTTCCCACTCTGCTTGCAAGCATGAAATTAAAAACTCTCATGTTGTGCCAGCATTTAAGAGTTTGTTACTGTAGCAGGAATCACGATTATCAAGATCACCTTTCTGCAGGACCTGGTGGAATACTAGGTGAGCAGAGTGGCCATAGCCTGGGAATCTTCTGGGTTTCAAAGGAAAAGGCAGGATGAGAGCATCAGGATTATGTTTCTGTTTTCTAGGGAAGGTTAAGATGTTGCTCTGGCATGAAGGGAGGGAGCATGATCTCCTGGAGATATCTCTGCCCAAGCACTTAGGGGTAAATTCCTTAGGTGTTGCCTGAGCCTCCCCATTTCTGCTGGCTCTTCTGTGTTTATGCTGGTGCCACAGGGAAGTGTGTAAAGCTGCATTCAAACCAGCCTGGTCAGCTGGGGTTGCAGATGAAGGCTTGGGAAGAAGCAACCCACTTCAAACAAATTCCTCCATGACAGTTGCAGGGTGGGTGGAAGCATCCCAGGAAAGTGGAAAGTGGTGGCTATGTTTATTTGGCAAGAATTCATTCTAATAGTCCCAAGACACCCATGGTACTTAAAATCCAAGCAGAAGAGTAACTGCCACATGTAATACCATCACCTAGGACATCCCTGCAACCTGCTAAATTTACTGCTTTTCGGGTCATTGATCTATCTAGGAATTCCTTTTGAAATTCATGTGAGTTTTATTAAATGTTGGGTAATATGTGACCCCATCAAGTGAATGCAGTGTCCACTTGGGAGACTTTTGTTCTATTCAAGCCTTTGTTGACAATGCAGCCAGCTCTGCTCCGGGCTGCCAGGGGGGCGGGCAGCCGGGGCCGAGTGCGCTTTGATTGATTTGCACAATAGGAACGAAAATATTCCCGAAACTCTTGAGATCACTCAACCCTTCCTGCCAGACTTCCATGAAATATAACATGCAATCAATTTAGCTTACAGCCAAATTCTCCCCTTTCGGCCCCCTCTTTCCTTTGGTGTGTCAGCGAAGATAAATGAAAGAAGCAATAAGGAGTACAAACAGCAGTAGCCACGAAAGCGTCAATTGCTTGTGTAGAGGGGACTCGTGGTGCCAGGCCAGAGCAGAACCCACAACAACTTGACCAAACACAGGAATGAATGAAAGGTCCTTTTGAAAGGGCAAAAGAAAGACCGCGTTGACCTCTTTGCAGAAAGAGGAAACTTCAAAGGCTTTACAAGAGTTAAAAGACCCAGTTACACGCAGCAAAAATGACTTGCACTGGATGCTAACACAGAGAAACTAAACAACCTCACAGTAAGAGATAGAGCAGAAGGTGGGGTGGAGGGGGCAGATTTACCCTAGTCACTGGAAAAATGTGGAAAAGGCTAATTCTGTCCGTTTGGTGTTAGGTGTAAGGTTCATTTGAAAGCCATACATGACAGGAAAACAGAAATTTAGACAGAACCCCTAACAGGCTTTGGAAAAGTCAGGCACACATTTTCTTTTCATTTTTCTCATCAAGAAGTGTTCTCATCATGTGCTTCTTTTGGAAACATTTGGCAGCTCCTTAGGTATGACAGAGAATGTGTCTGAGGGAGTTAGAACTAATGAAACTGGGTATTTAAAAGAGAAAGCTTCTGAATGATCCAAGTGTTGCATACGATTTATGCAAAACTGCATTGAAAGGGACAAAAAAAGTGCAAGTAGCCTGAGATAGTTGTATTCTGCTGTTTTTCTTCATGCAAGGTATTTTACTTGCTCAGCACAGCTTGGAAGGTATTTGGTCACACGTGTAGTTTTAAGTGAGAGAGAAGGCTGCTGGCAGCAGGGACATCGCTTGTGCTGGGGTTAAGCAAGTGCATAAAAAAAACCTCCTGCTAGACAGCAAGGCCTGTCCCTGAATTCCAAGGATTTGAGAGCAAGTAAGTCACAGCACTTCAATGAACAAAGACTTTCCTCTTTAATCTGCTCTAGTTGCGAAAGATAAGTAGATTCAAATGGAATCTACTTCAAGACTAGATTACACATTAAGATAAGCATAATATGATAAGGAGCGACTGACACAGCTTCTGTAAGGGCAAATTGGGCTGCTCTATCTTTCAAGAGTTCCATGCAAAAAGTGCATGAAGTAAGAGATGAAATGTATCTTTTGAACATAATTTACGTGGAATTTCAAGGGACTTCTGACAGGAGCCTTTGTGAGAGGTTTTGAAATAAAATAAATAGCAAGCCATGTTGCCAGCCTATAGGATGCTTGGAATTCATAGCAAATAGCCAATTTTAAATTAAAATAGTAATGAGAAAACATATTGGATTTCTGTTTATTATTTGAATTCCTTTGAAAAAGGAGTTTTAATGCAATTTGTTACCAAATTATTCTGGATCAGTAACAACTAAAAGGGACCATTAGACACTCCTAAAAATACTTGTATTTGCCCAACATTCATTCTTCCATCCATCTATCAGTATTCTGGCAGCTAAAAATTACTATGTGTTGGAAAATATAATAAAATTCTCATTATTGTAATGGACTTTGATCTAACATGGTTCCCTGAGGAACCAGATATGAATCACTGAGAGTATTACAGCCTAATGAATATGCCTTTCCAAAATAAACTAACAAAGAGACGGATTAGAGAAATACTTTACAAAAGTAATACCTCACTGTAAGAATGATTTAATAGAAAACTACACATGATACATTCTCTGTTGCACCACAGTTCAGTTTTGGATGCCTCAATTTAAATGAAGATGATATGCAGAGACAGCCTCTGGAGAAGAATGATAAACCCAGTCAAAGTTATGTGAAGATTTGATTGAATGATTACTCCAGCTATGGGCATCTGACATATAAAGACAAGGTTAGCAAAATAGCAGGCAAAATACACTTTTATAAATTAATTTTTGGAGTGCCCACATTCAGAATTTTGGGTTACCAGATGAAGTCAGTCTTTTTCAGCATGAGAAATGGGAGCCCATTTCCTTGAGAGCCATTGGTGTTGTCTTTTGCAGCTACCTTTTGCAGACTTTGTAAAAAGTCCTCCACATATCCCTGTATCCACAGCCCAACAGCGGAAAATTACTGGCTTAATGAGACTAAAATGTGATTTCAAACACAAAATAATGAATGTGAATGAGAAGAGTAGCCATCCATGTCTTTCTTCTTTGCCCCACTGTATAAACATTTCAAGGCATCTGTTAAACTCAGATTCAATACATTCAGGACATCTTAGTTAAAGGAAATACTACTTTATTTAGTTTTAATAATAGTCAACTTGTAATTCATTGACACATGTCCTCTGTGGCTCTTGTGTAGAAGAAGGTTCTAATTCAGGTTTTCAAATCTACATAGGAACTTTTCAGTTTTCGGACGATTTCTCAGTTTGGTAAGGTATCAATCTTTTTTTTTTTTTTTTAAGTGCCAAATAAAAAGAATCTTCTCTAAATCTATATGCATGTAAAAATCATGTCCTTAAATATTTTTACAGGGATAGTAATTCCGTAAAATTGTTTAGGAGAACTTTTTCCTTTGGTCAGCAATATAGATGCTCTGATGAATTTATACTCCTGTCTTTACTGATATATAAGACAATATGTTTGGAATAAAATATCTGTTTATAAATCACCATTTTTCTAGAATGCCACTGATATCAAAGTCCAGAATGCCTAAGACATTAATGCAGTATTGTCTGTTGGGGTGGTTTCATTTTTATCTGGATATATCAAACCAATAAAACGAGATGAATATCTAAGGTAAAGCTTTGTGAATGCCCTGCATTAAACTACTCTATTCATATTAAATATGGCATGAAAATAAGAAGCCACTGCCTTTCTTTTCTGCCTTGGTGAGCTGTTATTTTGGTACTTCCAAGTGGATAGGAATAAATGGTACATGCTTCAGCCTGTTGACTCACAGTCACTGACTATTCTTACATGGATAGCTGCAGTAGCATGAAGATTGATTGCCCTGGTGCATAGGCAGCAGCTGCCATTTACAAATGCCAGCCAGTGCTCCTCGTGGGGATTTGTGACAGAATACAGAAATAAGCCAGAATTACTTCCATGAGCTGAATACAAACCTTTTTTTCTTATTTTGCAGTCTCACTGTGTGTCCCCACAATAATCTTTTTTAAAACACTAGCTGATTTTAAGTAAATTTGACAGAGGCAGCTGATATTTAAAAGGCAATTTAGTTCTTACAAATAGTGTCAAAATCAGTGATCAAGTAGAAGAGAGAGAAAAGAGGTTTTTCAAGTGACCTGTCTAAAGGGGAGGCTGTCACATATATTTCTTATACATCAAGGGATGTATACAACCAAGAAATTTAAATGCTCAAAACCACTGGGATTTTGTAATTGTCAGATGCAAGAAATGTTTTCTGTAGGCAGCCTGGGATATGTGTGTCAACTCCTGTCATGTATCATCTTGTGATCACAGAGTTGTGCTATTTCTGTGGCAGCTTGGCAGTGAAGAGGCAAGCCATAAACAAATTTCTCTCTTTTCATACAGTTGCAGTTCACTTGATTTAAAATTAACAGCGAAATAATAACTTGGTGTTTTATTTAACAAGGTGAGGTCATGCTGGAACCATCATCCAAGTAGTTCTGTTTGGTTTGGAACCTGCTGCAGGGTTTTTAACAGTGTGGGTATCTGTGTGCCTATTGATATATGTGTGTGTGTATATGTGCATACATTTTATATGGTGTATATCCTTTAACCAAGACTCTCAGGTTGGGAACTTTCTTCAGCGTGTTTTGTTTTAAACAGCACATATTTCTGCCAGCTTTACTCACAGTGAATACTATCTATTGGTAACTTACTCCGTTGGTTTTATATCAGATTGCTCATAGATTAAAGACCTAATCAGCAGGAGGCAAAAGTGCTGCCAAGTTTTTAAATTTTATCACAAAGTCTTGGTTTTTGCTGTGCACTAGCTCCTGGGTTAGTGGAAATTGTGAGAATCTAAGTTTCCATTACAGCTAGGGACTCTTAGTGGCAACTTAGACTTGCTAGCCTTCCAGGATCTAAGTTGTGGATCTAAGTTGAAAATATGAAGCAAATAACCTCAGAGTGTCAAGATATGAGAAGTCAAATATAAATATTTTTCTTTTTTGAGACATTCTCATAATGTCTCATAATTTTCCAATGTCAGTGATGAATGAATAGGAATGTCAGAATTTCTTCCTCAACTTTAAAATGCTATGGGGTGACTTCAGCAAAGATGAAATATAGACATTTGGTTTTCTTCATGAAGAGATGGATCAGCATAAACAATATGTGGGGCTGAAACAACAACAAAAAGTACTTTTATGGACTCAGCAGAAATATGGCCCTTCATCTATGACACTTGTCAGAACTATTAATCTCCTGCCTGGAATCAGATTCCTGAGACTGTATCAGTGTCCTCAGCAAGTACAAGCACATGTCTCTGCTCATGCAAGACAAGCTTTGGTGTATGGTTTTCCTGATGGTGGTTTTACAAAACTTTGTGTTTCAGTGAAAGTAAAAGATTGAAAAGTTAGAAGGATCTATAAAACAAGGACATACCTTGTGTCTTGTGTGCAGCCTGGAGAATAATAAAATGGCAAAGCACTGATGGGAAAAGGGATTCATAACTTTGAAAGGAGTTCTTCCTTTTCTTTGGGTTCAGGGAAAGTCTAATCAAATTGCATGACAAATAGAGTTGCATCAGACAAACTTTACTCCATCAAGTGTAGAGGAAGCTGAGCAAAAATTAACAATTTCAATTTTGTTATTTAAGTGGTTAACATACCCTCATAATCCTATGCCAAGTGGTAGTGGCTTGCTAAATAATTCACTGTTTTCTTTTTCTGTTCTTGTTTGTGTGTACTCCAGTTCCCCATGAAATTAAGAGGACACACTAAACTTTCAGAAACAGTGAAATAAATTGCAGCAATCAAAGAACCTTCACGACCGTGCCATCAGGAGTAATGGCCTAAGAGAGACAGCATGCATTTTAGGAAACACAATTAATCAAAATCACAGACAGAAAACCAAGTTTAATGTACTCAGCCTTAACTTTCCAGGAGTAACAGTTTTCCTCTGCTGTGGAGGGTATTCTGGATGAAGCCACCTAAAAAGACATTGGAGCCAAACTGTTAAACAGAAGGTAATCAGCTAGTGAGAAATTCCCCAGAAACTCTCCGTCATTTCCCTCTCACTTGTTATTTTGCCTTTGGCTCATCCCCAAAATAAGCCATGTTTCCTGAGATATAGCTCTCCATGGCTCCTGATGCTGTCTCTCTCCCTCTCTCCCCCATGGATACTCTCCCCAGTGAGAGTATCACATGGATATCCTCTTTTGCATTTTTTATAGCATTTGAATCTCTAGCTGTAAAAGATTAAATTAAAAGACTATTTGACCTGCCTTTTGTGGTCAGTGCCACTCTAGCAAGCAATACATCACTGGTGCAACATCAGCTTCATGACCCATTACTCAAATGAGGCGCCAGCTAGGAAGAGTGTGCTGAGAGACCAAGAGCTTTAAATTTATTGTCATGATACAGCTAAAAATAAAAAATCCACCCCTCTTATAGTATGTGGAGTGGGAGGCAGAGGCAAGAAAGAGTAGGAAGTCTCTCAGGTCAATCAAAAGCTTTAAATAATGTGACTCTGGCAAGCAGGGCTTCTTTGCACATGAGATAGCTAATTCTGCTATTTTGATTTTCCTCCCGAAAAAGACAAAATGATTTATATCCTCCCTTAGTGCAGCCTTTAGATTTCTGGGCAGATTTGCAGCATCAGATTGAATTTGGATGGATGAGGATATACCATTCACTCTGCTTTTGTGTGATAAATTGTTGGGAATAGGTTCTTCACCCAGACGGTGTTTGGGCACTGGGACAGGTTATCCAAGAATTTGGTCATAGCACCAAGCCTGACAGAGCTCAGGAAGTGTTTGGACAATGCTCTCAGGCACATGGTGTGACTCCTGGGGTGTCCTGTGCAGGGCCAGGAGCTGGATTCAATGATTCTTGTGGGTTGCTTCCAACGCAGAATATTCTGTGATTCTGTGGGTATCCTGAAGCAAGGAGGACCAGGAGCTGCTAACCTGCTGCAGTTTCTCTGGACAGATTGTTTAAGATGGCTTTCATTTCAAGGCAAACAGTTGGGGCAGCATTAGCTTCAGAAGTTTAATTGTACATAGCACAGTGTGGCCATTCTTCCTGCTTCCATACTCTTTTCAGCCTTGGATCTTCCTCATGTCTTTCCTGCACCCTCACTCTCCCTTATGGTCTTTGTTCTCTTTCATTCTTATTTCCATTTGGCTTTACCATAAAGATTTCCCTTTTCCTCCCTTTTTAGAAATTGCATATCCTACTGACTCATGTCTTCTGGACCACTCCTCCAGGTATTCATATCCTTGAAAAAAAACTGGGAAAGGAAAGAACTAAATTCTTGGCAGACATGGACTTTGCTGTCTCTGCTGGCACACTTTAACCCTATGGCCCCACTCAGTCTGATACATCTTCATAATCTTCATACACCTGCAGAATGGGTATTTTTAAGGATTTCTGTAGTTAATTGTAAGTGAAATGGGTATTAAAAGAGCCCCAAGACTGACATGTGCTTCAGGATGCTACTAGAACGTAGATAGGGAGGAGGGGGGGAAATAATACCTGCAAGCCAGGGCACAGGGTTTCAAGGTTTGATGTAGAACCTGAAGCAGCTGGTTCTGATGAAGAAAGGCTGAAATATAACATTTGCTGTAGTCAGGGGTAGATCTGTTTGTGCCATTGACAATCCTCTTTTGCAGGGCCTGATGAAAAACGTACAGCCACAGGAGACTCAAAAGTAAGGCAGTAAAAGGATGAGCAAAGGACAAGGTTTCAGTCCATTCTCTGGCACATGACATGCAATGTCATGGAATGTTCTAGCATGGAAGAAATTCCAGAAACCCTCCAGGACTTTAAAAAAAAAATTAACGTGTTCAGAGCTGCTCTGTGCTACAATATTCTCTTTTAAATATGTAGAGTTTCACAGCTTCTGCGGTGCCAAAGATATTTTTCATAAACCTTGTATTTGATCTTATGAAATTGTAACAATGTATTGTCTCACTTACATTAATACAGGATAATATAGGCAAGGCAAATTAGGCATTTATGAATTAGCTGATCAGACTTTTGAGGGATGCCAGCTCTGTGGAATGGAGAAATACACTGTCTGTGCCAAATTCTGCCATAAATTATACCTGTATGACTGCTGCTACCTGAAGCAGTTTTGATAGGATTTTGAGGGTAGGAATGAACTGAATTCAGACTTTTGATAGAAATGTCTCCTTGTGCATGTGTAAGGGGGCTCCCATCTCTTCTTCCTCATCAGTTCTCCTGTGGCCCTTACTTGGATCACAGTCCCGGTGCAGCCATTGCTGGGCCATTCTCCTGAGCTGCCAAGGATTCCTCTGGGCTCACTTGGGATTTGCCTACATGGAGTTTCCTGTAAGACTGAGGCTTTTGCTGCTTGGGGAAAAAAGAGTCCAATTCATTATGTTTCACTGGTATCTAGAAAACTTTAACTATGAGAGTACTATTCTACTAGTAATAATGATAATAGTAATGATAATATTATTGGTAGTACATTTTCCTATTACATTATAGTACTAAAATATGTTATTATATTTTTTATTATTGCAATAATTTACATAGTTTCACTGCAGTGAAACCAATTCATATATAAATGTGTATAAAGAGGGAAATACTTTTAAAAACCTAGTTTCATAGCTGCTGAAAATGGCTCATTTTTCCAGGTTCTATTTTTCTGGAGGGATAATCCCCAGCACAGTAGTAAGCCAAGACACCGTAGACTGGAAACAAAAGTATATGACTCAAAAGAAAGGCTCTCATTCATGGCAGAATTACTGCAGCAGCTCACACTTCTGTGCTGGGACAAAGCAATCTCCAGAAGGGTGTGATCTTGGCTGAGAAGAAACAGTTTAAGTCCAGTCCTCCCCCAGGTTTGGTTTGTGGTGTCTCAGGGGCTGACAGAAGGTCAGTCCCAGTGCAATAGCTCACCCTTCCCAGAGGAGCTGTGAAAAGCTGTGCAGGGATCACTCCCCCAGCCACAGCCAGGGAAGGACAGGCTGTTCACACACAGGCTCACTAAGGCACAGCTCCCAAAGCAGCTGCCAGTGCTCCTTGCTCTTTTGGCACCTAGCATCCATTTTTTTAGCAGTACCCTGTAGCAGGTATGAAGTGTATCTGAGCATTGCAATTTATAATGCCACAGAAGGGGAAAAAACTCTTAAAAGTGGTGGGAAGCAGTGGAATACTTAGCCTAAACCTTAGCAAAATAACTGTCTTTGTACACTATATGTTGTGTGATTTATAGGATGGCTTCATGAGAGACCAAATGAAACCCTGGGGTGAATTTCACTCGAAAAGATCAAAAGTAAGATTAATGAACTAGAATTCTTTACCTATACAATTTATAGGATTCCACTGGACAGAGAGGTCCCTTTTGATGCTAGGAGTCTGACCTATATATTTATACTTTAATCCACTGTTTTTTACACATTTTGTATATTGCAACTTGCATATTTACACACAATTATTAATATGATTTATTACAGTGCCCCCCAAACATGCCAAATGCTTTAGGTACAGTTCCACTTACACACAGTTCTCTGTTTCAAACAGTTTAGTAGCTGGAAACTTAAGTTTGGAAATGTCTGCACTCAGGTATGGCTCTCCTCATTTTATGTGCAGGAGTGTTTGCAGGGTTGGGCCCTGTGCAAACAGCTGGAATATGGATATTGCAGTCCTGAAAATCATGACTCTCAGACTTATTTCAAGACCATTTTTGTTACCATTTTGGAATCAAAAATCAATAGATTAAATACTCTTCAAATTTACTTAACATGGAGTTTACTCAGGGATATAAACCGGGGGGGGAGGGGGAGAGTACTCTGGGAATATCTAAATTTGTCCTCTCCAAAAGCCATATCAAAATGCAGTAGTATGAAGGGGACTTGAAACCCCTTGTGAAAGAAATTGCTTTGGCAGGAGTGTGCTGGAAAATGGCCATACATATTTCTGTGGGGAGCCTTCTCTGTGGAGGTTGTGGCCGGACTGAGCACGGATTTACAAGAAATTCCCATTAGTGCTTTGATCGCTACATCTGGGGCGAAACGGGTGTTTCTGCAGTGCTAAGGTAATTTTGGGGGCAATCATCTTCAATTTATCTTCCTCAGAGTGTGATGGAGCTCCACAAAACGCATCACCAACAGCCACGTGCCATTTTCCACACGAAACCCCCCTTTGTCCCCACCCAGAGAGCCGAGACGTGCCGTGTGCTGTCCACAGAGGCCACCCTTCCCTTCACTGCCCAGCACTGGGTCAGTCCTCTCCAAGAGTGCCAATAGCACCAAAGCTGGTGCTCCTGTACCCCATAATTGCTCTCCAGAAATGCTTTTTGGACAGGCCTAATGGGTTTTGGAGGGGGAGGGCACGGCTGGTCCCCCAGGCAGCGGCGTGCGCGGTCCTGCGATGGCAGCTGGTGATTGCAGGGCCACCCCGTCCCACCCTGCCCACCCTCCTCTGCTGGGCCTTTCTAAACGTTCCTTTCTCCCCAACGCTAACCCAAATAAACACAAGTATCCATAATGATGATGAATGCCCACCAAAGGCTAAAATAATGTGCAAGTTTCTAATTTGTTTTTAAATATAGCGATTTTATTTGTGGGGTTTTTTGTGCAAGCCTCTCAAACACCATTAAACTCATACTCAAATATTTACAATGTGTTTATACTTACCGTGTTCACCTCTGAACAAATTGTTTGACCTTATTTGCAAATGTGTTACAAGAGCCCCCAATGACAGATGATCTTTCATAGGAAATCACAACATGTAAGTGAAATTGAAGCTATGCTGCTGCCCTGTGCAGTATATCAAAGTGCTCTGATCTCCCCAAAACATAAATTTGTGGTGCAGCCACCCTGGCAGAGCCTGGGTGGGGATGGAGGAGGGTCCTCCTTTAACCTCTGGTGCACAGACCCACACTTCAGGGGTCAGTTTACGCCATGTGAGATGAGGGCATTTGACGTCCAAATCCTGCGGGGCTGATACTACCCAGTCACTCAAATCACATAATTAATGTGCTTCTGGGCTCCAATAATAAACAATTCTGATGCCTACTCGCTACAGCCAAACTTCCCGGCCTAAATAAACAGCTCTTGGCTTAAAAATGGCTCTTATCCAAAATGAAGTTTTCCATTGATCAACCAATCCTGCTGTGAGTTTGTACTTTCATGATTGGCAGGGGGACAGCAACTGCTTTAGTTTCCCACTGATTATGTTAAGATTGAGAGGACTTATTAAAGAATTATTATGTTTCTGTACCTATGAATTTTATCCTGGCACTTGCTCACATTATCTCCAGATACAGTAGTCACATATAAACCATGTCATTTTAGCTAACTAAATATTATCCTACTTATAGAACTAATGCAAGGTATGGAAAACATGAACTAAGAACGAAAGGAAAATCAGGATAATTCAAATTACATCTTATTATAAGTGAATGGCTAAAAACCAGTCATCGAAGAGCAAAAGGGGGCATACTCACCATTGTGTGTCTTACCACACTGAGGAATTTGAAAGAACAATAGCAAAACTTTCCCCTTTGCCAATAAAATGGTTTTGTTCAGACTCTTCTTTTGTTGCTCAACAGCTCTACCAGCTGAGCTCTTAATAAGAGGGATGCACTGGAAGGAAGTGCCTTCTTCCTCAGGTGACACTGAGGCAGCTCACTGGGTGAGAAAAACTGAGAAGACATCCTTCTAACCCAACCCAGCCCTTCCACCCACAGATTTTATGTTGAGCTGTTTCCGTGGATATCACTGAAGCTGCTGTGAGTCAGCCATCCGGATTTACAATATCTGTGTCCAATAAAAGAGTCAGGGCAATTACAGTTCTTCCAACGGGAGCCTAAGCAATATCTGTTCCCAGTTTAGACACAGTCTAGATATCATTTCTCAGCCATCCTGAGGCCTTTCTGGAAGGACAATATTTCACAGTCATGTAATCATCGGCCCTTTGTTGACACAACCAATAAGAAAGTCAATTGGTGTCAGCTGTAGTGGTGATTTTGTGATGGGAACATCTGTCCTTTTTATTCCTGATGAGTCTTAGTCTTGGTCACTGTTAATTGGGCGAGGATGAAAGCTCCAGATCCTGTTACAAGTCCTTTGAGTAAACTAGTTACTCATAATTTTTTCACATGGTTTATCTCCTTTGATTTGTAAAATTGTTTCCATTTGATGCTTTGGGCCCAGGTGCCTTTTGAGTAATAATAAAAGTTTGCAGCAAGCCCCTGACAAATCCAAGTGTTCCTTTCTACCTATCCTGGTAGTTTAGATAATGCTGTATCTGCCTCAGCCCTTCACGGTCCTTTAATTTTTCATGTTTGTTAATTAATCATTCTGACACAGAGTTCTGCCACACCAAAAAAATGTTGTAAATATCCTATATATAGATCTCAACTAGGACTGGCAACTAGGGATTTCTGCTTTGTTCTTTTATCGCACATATGTTTCACTTTGATGTAAACATTGTTTCAAAAACAGTAAAAAGAGCTTTTTCATGTTATGCATAGATTATTCCATAAACATATGCATCCTGTCAGACACAGTAATAATTAGAAATAGCTGTAGTTTCATTGCTAACTCCATAATACTTCAAACTGCTTAGATTTTTAAAAAGTAAAAATCAGATGCACTTTGATTCTGGGTAGAAACTGTTTAAATTTCAATTCATTTCCCTGTTACTAGGACTCATTTAATAGTTCTAAGGAATAAATAGCAAGCTCAATAAACTCACTACAATTTTATAATTTTACAAAAGTAAAGTTTCACATACAAAATTCATCTGGACAGAGGAGTTGAATTTGTTTTAAGAGTGAAATTCAGAAATGTTCTTACAACATAATTGATTTTTTTGTTGTTCATGAATAACTTTTACTATCCAGACAAACTGATGACATATATAAACCTCTGTTGTACCATACAGTCCCAGTCAAAGAAAAATTTAACAATAAAAAAAAAGAAATTAAAAACCTTTCAGAGGGAGGGTGCATTTAAATGAGTCATATCCCATGCAAATAGCTGTGGGGATAATGAGATTGGAGAGCTCTTATTTT
Organism: Leptocoma aspasia; assembly: GCA_013399835.1. Taxonomy (NCBI): domain Eukaryota; kingdom Metazoa; phylum Chordata; class Aves; order Passeriformes; family Nectariniidae; genus Leptocoma; species Leptocoma aspasia. The sequence continues at coordinate 2,617,736 of VXAX01003727.1, read as the reverse complement.
ATTTATAAAAATAAATATACATTTATTTTTAATAAACATCTCTCAGGCTGTGCTAGATGGTCTCTTGATAACAAAGGCAAAGTTTAAAGTGTTATTTGCTCTTACACCTGTTCATGCATTGAACTTGACTCATCTTTCCCCCTTAGCTAGTAAGTACAGCACGGGCACTAATCATGAAAGAAAAAAAAGTGAGGTTTATTTAAACTTAGCTGTCACAGGCAGCAGCACATTAATTTTCATCACATTTAATGGATGGGACTCAAAACTCAAGGAACTCAACAAAAATACCCACAACACATGCAAGATGGATTGGGCATTTGTATAGTCTGGTGCTGAAGTTCAGTCTGGCTGCAGGGAAATCCTCCTGGGCACCCTTGAGACCCATGGGTCTCATGCTGCCATGCCACGTTGCACTTGTCACTTCTGGCTGCCCAGCTCAGGGAAGGGCACAAAGACAGGCAGAGTCCCTGGCCATGAACAGCCAGGCAGGGTCCCTGGCCATGAATAGCCAGGCAAGGTCCCCTGGCCATGAACAGCCAGGCAGAGTCCCTGGCCATGAACAGCCAGACAGGGTCCCTGGCCATGAACAGCCAGGCAGAGTCCCCTGGCCATGAACAGCCAGGCAGGGTCCCCTGGCCCTGAAGTGGCTTCCCCTGGAGGTCCCGTGGCTGCCTGGTGCAGGAGGGCCCTGTCAATGGCCAATTGTGCTGGCCAGCTCTGCATCCTTGCCTTTCAGCCCCTCGGTTTCCCCCTACCTTTTCTACAAACAAGCTTTTCAGGGAAATTCTGCTCCGCAAGGAGTGGTGCCAAGTGACATGCTCAGTGAACTGTGTTACCCTGGATAATTAAGAAGAGCTAAACCCCAGGTTTGTTACAACAGCTTTACTACAGAGCTATTACTGTGTAAGTATCAACAAAATCATTGCCCACCGATCATACTCCAACTTTTATTTTTGAAATAGATTAAATGAACTATTGCTAATGCTAATGTCTCTGAAGATTAATTAAGAGTGTTGGAGAGGAAATTTTTTTAAGTACAGATCAAGAAGTAACATTTTCCACCAGATGTTTCTAATGTAACTCTAGGAAACCAAGTGTCACATCATCTAAAAATTTGATTTGGCTCAGTGGGAATTTTCACTACAATTTTATTTTCTCCAAAATTATACCAGTTATTAAAGAACACACAAAAATTAGTTTGTTTTTTTTTTTTTTTTGACAGCACTGCAGCTACAGTTTCCATTAGATAGATAGCAGACAATCTGACTGTTATGAATCTCACAGTGTGCCTTTGACTTTGGTGTATTTGAGATAACATCACATCCATCACAAAGAGCCTGGCAGAGATGCTTTCTCTTTAATTCTGCCTCGATAAACACAAGATCTGATCTACTTCCTCCTCTCCCCTCTGAGGCTGAGGAAATTCTTTTTGTTCACTATTCTATCTTTCAAGTAAAAAAAAAAAAAATTCTGCTATCAGGTATGCACTGACATTCCCTCGAATCAGCATTTTGTGCTAGGAAAATTAAATATTGTTAAAATGAATAACAATCCCAGGATTCCTTCTGCTGCTTAACCCTCCACTGCAAGTGGTGCTAAGCCTGAAAGGGTAAACTAGAGTTTTTCCAGCCTGCTAAGTTGAGTCCTCTGACCTCCTGTGTTTGAGGCAGCAGGATAAAGAGTACGCCACCTCTCCAAACTCCTGTGCTTTTATGGCCAAGCGGAGTTGTGACTCAAATACAAACAGACAAGGGGACCCCAAAATTTAACTAAGTATCTTAAATAGATAAGTGGATAAACCCCTGACTACATGTTGCCCATGGCTCATTGTTCATTGTTCAGAAATAAATGGCCCTAGCAATCCTCCAGCAGTAATGATATCAGCAATACTTATCAGAAGCAGACTGATGTCTTTGTACAAATGGCGCTGATAAAGGACTTGCAGAGCAGAGAACAATTCAAACAAGTGGAACGAACAAAGAAGTGCATGGCTTATCTTTTGTGGCATTTTCCATGGCTTCAGAGTATCTGACAGTGGAGCCAATGGGAATACATATTTTCCATGATAACAGTTACATATGTGGCTTGCACTTTCGATGTCTGTGCTGGAGCACGCTCAGTCTCCTGTCTGCTGACGCAGGGCAGGGCAGCTCTGGCACATGGGATCAGCCACCATTTCAGCTATCCTGCCCTCAGAGTGACAGGTGATTTAAGGTGCTCTCTTAGGATGGTTGTTTTCCACAGCTTCACCTATTTGTCTCCAGATAAATATCTTTTTTTCGTTGTTGTTTTTTTTTTTTGGTTTCTTTTTTTGTTTTTTGTTAATAGTCACCACAGTTCCCAGTCCAAAAACAGGAGCCATAGCAGAAACCCCCAGGATTACCATTTGTCACAATTCCATTTGCTAGACCATTGTTTTACTTCAATCACACCATGCTGTGCATTTCCTGCAAGGAAACACTAGACTTCTAGACTTTGTTTTAATCTTCATTTTTATGTGATGGATGGCTCCCATATTATATGCATCAATATCCCTCTGCCTGCCCTTCCATCACAAATTCATAAAGACGGCCTTGGGACTAGAGTCTATATTGCTGATACCTTAAATAATCCTGCCTCATTTTCTTTGCTTACAACAAAAACATTGAGATCACTGGGAATGATTCTTACTTCAGTTACACTAACTTAAAACAGCAGAGCTTTTATCTTTTCTTGTTAATCAAAACCTATTCTTGCTCTTACTCATTCTACCTTTGCTGTCTTTTTTCCCAACCTCTTCTACCTTTTGTCATTGCGAGTTCTTTGCTATGCTCACTAATACCACATTTCAACCTGTGATGGCTTGCTTTTTCTGCCTTCAAAATAATTGAACCAAATTTACTGTTAATGCTTTCTGAATTTAAGTTTGCACCAGATCCAGAAGGAGCTTTCTGAACGTTACATTGTGGTAAAGCAGTTTCAGAAGTGCAAAGACAGCAGAGTGAAAAGCCAAGAAGCATTCTATAAGAGAGCCTGGACTGAAAAAATAATGATTCTTTACTCTTACCTGCAATGCTTTATAACAAAATACCAAAGAAAATGCAGCACAAGGAGCAGCCTTCCAATGTTCATTGGGTGGCCTCTTATGAAAGACAGTTAAAAAATTGGGAGTACTCTGGGAATATCTTAAATTTTCCTCTCAAAAAGCCATATCAAAATGCAGTGCTATGAAGGGGACCTGAAACCCCTTGTGAAAGAAATTGCTTTGGCAGGAGTGTGCTGGAATATGGCCACCCATGTTTCTGAGTGGAGCCTTCTGTGTGGAGCTTGTGGCAGGACCGAGGACGTTAAGCTGGGAGCTGAGTGGAAAGCTCCGATAGAGCCTGCACGTGACCTCTCTGTTGTTGACCTGTTCATCCCCCAGCCTCGACTGGTACCAGGGGTTGCTTCACCCCAGGTGCAGCACCTGGCACTTGGTGTGACTTACCAGGATTGTCCCAGTCGCTCTGGATGACATCCTGGTTTTCAAATTTATCAGTGCACTCTATGAAAATGGGGAGCCTCATTGCTGCCTGTGACTATGTGAACTATGACTTCTATCTCCTGGTTGACTTCATACAATATGTTGCCAGCAGAATAAGCCATCTTTTACATTTGGATCAGGAATTTAAAGTGCAATTAATAGATACGGAGGTAAATGGGAGGATATCTCTGGTTGGTCTTCCAGGTATGGTTCTCGCTTTGCTGAAAGGAATGAGCTGTGGAAACTTCATCCCTTTTGCTTTTTCAGGTGGGTCTTAACTTTTCCAAGCAGCTGTCTGCAATATGTGTGGCCCCATATCTCATGAGAGGCATTTTTGATACCCTCTGAAGTTAAAGTTTCAAAAAATGCTATTGAAAAAACATCCCTACTAAGAATATTTTTTCTTCGAATAGTTATAAAAGGGAAACCCGTGCCCTGAGTTTGAAATCCACATGTTACTTTCCATGTGGTTCACACATGTGTAACATAGGCATGTTTTTATGAAGCGTTTGTATATTCCTTAGCCAGACTCCTGTGTTTAAACAAATGTGGAAACAACACAATACAGCTGTATAAGGAATTTTTTTGTTCATAAGTAGGATCTATAGATTTTTAAAGCTACACTTTCAGCAATAAAGAAATTGTCCATATTACTGGAATGTACTTCATATCTTGACAAAACCTTTCATTCTTTTGGTCTGGAAATAAAAGACCTATGAACTTTATAATGATGCCAACTTAGCATGGCAAGGGTTAGTAATAGTCGGGGTGAAGGTACTGTTCATTACTAAGATATCAAAACTGGCCTCTCTACTTGGCAAGAAGTGTAGTCTGATGTTGTTTCCAAAATTATTACCATCTTATTAAATGAACAGTTTCAGAACTTGGGGCTGTTGAACACTAAAAACAGACTGAAAAGTGAAATACAAAATAAATGGCCTTTATTGGCAGTTCCATTCAAACTTTTTTCCTATCCTTCTCTTTTCTTTTAGGCCATGAAAGGAATAGCTTTGGATGGTTGCAATAGCATATGAGAAAATGGCCTCACTTCTTGTACTGGATGATGTAAAATATTACTTCCTGAATTACTGTACTCTGAGTCATCCAAGAAGCAAATACCAAAAAATCTGAACACATAACTGCTTGCCAAAATAAAGTGCTGAATTTGGACAGTGTGAATTTCAGGTGTCAGATGTAAGATGGTCTACAAGATAAACGGTCTACTGTCTGCTCCACTACTAATTTGATGAAAGGATGAGTCAAGTTCAAATTCTATACTGCCAATACAAAGAAAATTAACTGCCTTTTACTGGCACATCATTCAGTCTTATTGCTGCCTCTCAGACACAATGAAAAATGGTGTCTGTTCCCACTATGACTGCTTGGAAAAGAGTAATTTCTAACCCTCTCAAAGGGGGGCCACACACTACCTTCCCTACCGTGCCTCTGACTGTGCTGCTGACCCTGATGTTTCTTCTCTGCCTAATTAATGTATAAAGCAAGACACCCAGCATGTTCATCTCCAGGTTTGGTACCTAGGAAAAAACTTTGTATTGCCTTTTCATCTTATTTTCTCACTGGGAAGATAGTAATGAACTTATTCTTCTTTGGGATTCTTCATGAAAACTATTACAGAAGCATCTTGCACAGACATTGCTATTTTTGTTTAAGTGACATCTAAAAAATCTGGTTAGGACCAGATTTTCAAAAAAGTAAGAGTATTTTTTCCACAGAGTATGAAGTCAACCGAAAATATAAATGCCAATGTGAGCCCAGTTAATGAGTTTCTATCACTAAATAAATTGATAGTTATTCTTGATGATTGAGGATTAAACATTCTTTTATTGAAAATTTTGGTTAACTGAGATGATCCTATACTCTATAGAAAGAAAAGAGAATATTTCTCTCACAAAATTGCTTACAAAGTCAGAAATAAAGCAACTGAAGCTAAAATTAGAGTTTGCATTTGCTTTCTACAAACGGAGCTTAAACAATAGCAAGCATTTGGGTCTGAAGGATGTGTCTGATGCTTTTTCACCATGCAGCACACCCTACATTTCACCAAAATTATCACCAACAGCTTTAGGAATGTACAATTAACTGAAGGCATGAATAGGATGAATCCCATCCAGTTGTGTGGAATTCTAATCTGTATTGAAATTATTATAGAAAAAATAATATGACTGGTTCAGTGGAGGAATTCTAGCCTTGCATGTGAATAGTGGATTTTTCCATTCCATAGCTGCATTATGAAAAAAAGGAATGAGAGGAAAAAGGAATGGAGAAAATTTTAAGACATCCAACAATTTTTAGATGTAGAAGCCCTCTCTGTGTTACTTAACCCCCTTTTTTACTTCACTTAAAAGATTTAGGTCAGTTTAAAAAAAAAAAAAGAAAAGTAGAGGAAAAGCCAAAGCATGTGATTTTAGAAATGTTCTGATTAAGTGTTTTAACTTTTGTGGATAATTTTGGGTTTTTTGATTTCTTTTTGTGCTGAGCTACTGCCAAAAGTGATTGAGATTTTGTATTTGTTAGCCTGCATTTTTAGCCTGTGTTTTAATGTGCATTTATACCATATAATTTTGTTTTTATCCAGTGTTATCAAGAGATGGAAAAATGCAATATATCAATAGAGGCTAAAAAGCGTCACTGGTACCAAGCGAGAATAAAGGAGAGAACTCCCCAGTGTTTGACCCAAAGAAATAAATTTTCTGATTTCTTCAGAGGAACCTAGGTCAGAAAGGGTGAATAAGAAGCTTTACATTTACATTTACAGTAATTACCTGACAGAATTATCTTCTAATATAGCTTCATTTTGATTTACTAAACCTTTTAGCAAGGACTTACACTGCTGAAAAAAATTTGTTAGAATGAAAAACGTCACTTCATTATGCACCATTTCCCCCTTCATTTGTGCTAAGATAAATATGAAAGAGATAAATATGAAAGAGATATGAAGAGATAAATATGAAAAGATGAATGTGAACCCTCTCTTCTGAGAGCTGGAAAAATAAAGGCCTCTGTCTGTCTTCACCTACAGCAAATTCACGGATGAGGCAAACAACAAGCCCGGTAGATGCAGGACTGACTTCAGCCATCCTGCCCTGCTGAAGCAGCCGCAGCAGCCGGAGCTAATCACTTGCTCTGGCCTGGGGTCTGTATAAACACCAGTAGAACAGGCTCATATAGGTCTGGGGCTGGGGCTGATTCAACAGAAAATGTAGTAAGAGACATCTTGTTGGATTGCTGGCAGGATGCGCAGAGTCAATATTTGTAATAGCAATTAGTTCTGGAACTGAGACAAGTGACTTGATACACATGTTGTTATGGCATTGTCCTTTAGCTCTTTCCTTTTTGAAGTAAATAGTTATGTTAATCTAATCTTGGACAAAGACTCTTTCTCACAGTTCTAAATTTCTTTTATAAGGGAATTTGTCTAATTTAGCAGCTGTTCAGAGGACAGCTTCTTCCTAACAAGTATTTCTGCTAAAGACAATCTAAATTAACAAAGACTAATTGTCAAAATTTTGTAGTAAGATTAGGAAATAATAACTGTGCTGTAGACTACCATTGAAGAATGAGTTTTGTCAATCAGAACCAAACACTTAAAATTAATGCTAGCTAGAGACATTAGGAGCCAGCTTCTTCCCTTTGGAACCTTATTCTGAGGCTCCTACTTGAAGACTACAAAACCAGATGGAGGGAGTATCATCATTTACTCTGACCTCCAGCATAACTTAGACACAGGACTTTCGAAAGGTATGTCTCGTTCCAAAAAAGCATCTGATTTAGAAAACATTCTAGTTCTGGTTTGAAATGGCCTGTGATGGGAATTCACCATAACCTTATTAAGCTGTCCTAGTGGCTAATCAGTCGCTGTTCAGAATTTGTCTAGCTCCGGTGCTCAGACAGTTAAGCCTCTTATAATTTGATCTTTTGCAACTCTGAAGAATTACATTTTTGTTGCCAAGCAAATTGCCCTTTTATATTCTCCTTGACACAGAAATCTGTTGAGTTCCTGAGTGTTTCAGTATAAGGCAAAATTTTCATTCCTTTGTTTCATTTTCCAAGTATTTTCTGCACTCTTCATAGTTCTGTACTCGGTATGGAGCTGGGCACCAGTTCCCAAAGTAAATGTTTGGTGACTTTCCTTGTCCTGTTTATTAGTATCACATTTCTTCATCTAACCCTGAAATAAATGAACTCTTTCAGCTGTAGCACAGCATCAGGGACACCTCCAGACCCCAAGTTATTTCCAGAGCTACAACTTGCCAGATGTAGTCTGCTGTCTTGGCAGCACTCTGCATAGCTGGGTGTCCTGCACTTGGCCGTGCTGGAGCTCTGATTTACAGCCCTGCCTTTTCACACAGCAGTCCAGGTGACTCTGTATCTGTGACCTGCTTTCCTAAGTGCTGGCTCCCTGTGTCATCCCAAACATTCTCAGGAAGCAAGCAGGCAGGGACACGTCTGCCCAAGTTTATTCCAGCTCTGTAGAGCTAGAATGGATTTTTCTTTTTTCAGTTCTCTTTGCAGACCTATTCAGTTGTCCAGCTTTTGGCTATTTCATAAGGCTGTATAAATTTATCAGTGTTCATTTCTTATTCAAAATTAATGATATTGACTCAAAATGTCTTTCATAAATCTTCCTGAAACTACACTATTTTATCAGCCAAATTTGTTGTTTCTTGCCTCTATCTTTAGAAGAGGATCTTAGACTCTGTCTTTTCATTTAACCAGCTGATATTAATTAAATAATTTTCCTTTGCTTCTCTGTCTGTGAAGTACAATGCCAATTATTCAGACCCATTTCTGCTGTGCCTCTCACATTGTTTAAATATTTGCATAGGAGTGGCTTTGTCCAAAGTAATTTCTGGAAAGTTTCACTATTTCATGAAAATCTAGTGTTGGGCCGAAGAGAGTTCACTTACCCTTTCTGTTTTTAGTGTTGTAGGAGGTTGTATTGATTAAAAAAATTCAATTATTGTAACTTCTATTTATCATGTTTCTTGTTTACTTGTTTAAGGAGTATTATTTTGCTTTCATTGAATGATAACAGTTATAACAAACTCCAAGACAGCACTCTCTAAATATAGCATTACTGAAATGTAGTTACAGGCCAACAGTTTCTTTACTGACTTTATCTGTCCCTTTATTTCATAACCCCTCCATTAGAGATTATCATCTCAAACCCCCACATCTTTTAGGATCAATTGCACCTTTCAAATTAAAATACTACCTCTGTGGATTTAAGATGGAGTTAATTAAGTGCTTAACTGTATATTAAGTACATGGGTTCAAACTTATTTTCCAGACATACATGCTCTCTTGGGAAAAAAAAACCCCGCTGATAATTCTCAAATGCTGCCATGAGCTTCATCCCAGGCCTTCTACTGGAATAGGCAGCACAAGTCTCATGCCCATTGATTTGGCCAGAAATTCACAGATCTATGTTTTGTTTTCTGTTCCAAAGTCACCAAAACAGGGAATCCCAGTAAGGACATTCCTGTGCGGCAATCCAGCTGACATTCAGTGTCACGGGATTTCTCTTTGGATTCTTGAGGACGTCCTGGGTAAGATGGAGCTCCGTGGGCCTGTCAGCCTGCTGTGTCTATTGTAACCTGTGTGATGGGCATGGGCTCTGCATGGACTCAGCACTGCAGCTGTGGAACAAATCCAGATGTGTGGAACCCCTGGGAATAGAGGCTGCAGCATCCAGGAGCCGCTCAGCCCCTTGTTTGAGGTCTGTGGGGTCTTCAGCCCAAGGAGCAGAATTCCTCCAATTCTGCAAGAGCTGTGATTGTATAAACATGCAGCAGGCTCTGGACAGGTTATTCAAGAGGTAAATGCTCTTTTATGAATTATTTATAGACTTTTGCTTTGGGCTGGTGATGATTTGGGTCAGAGTTCTGTGTGGTAACAACAAAAAGAAACTTGGATGGTGGTTGGGAAATAGGATAGACCATCCATTTCTCTAGGTACCTTTACTTTCAGATATTTAATAATAACAACTTTAGTCCTCAGCAGGAATTCAGATTGCTTATCAACCTGCAAGGAAACCAAGAAAAATAGAAAATAAGAAAAATGAACAATTCAATAAGCTGTAGATAAAACTCACAACTAGACTTCTTTCCAAATTGATTCCATATGGTAAGTCAGATTCTGCTTTCCATTACATGAATATAAATCTGGAGTCACTCAGCTGATTTCACTGGGGTAACTGCATTGAAAACAGGCAGCAGAATTTGGCCCAGTGAGTAGAGATACAGTTTATCCTATTGCTGTTGATGTTCTTGCAGTGCACCAATATACTTGCAAATATTCAGTTCTGTCGCCACATGTTAAATGTTCTAAAGCCCTTATTTTGCACTTGTTATCTTTGCAATATTTGGGAACCTGGAATACGGAGTCGAGGTGCTCCTGAAACCTGATGGTTTTTTTTGCTAAATAGTGACAGTGTCTGTAATGAGCTGAGGAAAAATGCCATTTGGAAAGAGAGTGTGGGAGCCATTTGATAGCAATCAGGAAAACAAGAAGAAACTGTAACCCCTGATTTTTCTCTATGCATGAGAAGAGGTTTAATAACTTCCTTCTACTTCTAAAGCCCAGCAGCCACGTTCAAAAACCCAAACTGAATGCTTTTAATAGAAATCTCAGCATGGTTAAAAAAAATTACCGAGTGTTCATTAACTGAATGTGCTAGGGTTCAGACAGACAGCTGAGTTATAGCAACTTAATAAGTTACTGCCTGGCAGCAGAACTGCAGGAACTGTTGGTTACTGGCCATATCTGTCTTAAGTCTGCCCCAGTTTTAAACTGATGTAGATTAAAAGTTAGAGAGTTTCAGTTTTGGTTTTTCTGCCTCCAACTCCACCAGTTGTGAAGCATCAATGCCACACAACAGCTGATCAAACAGGTAACAAAATAGATATCTCTGGTCCTTCTAGTGACCAAAACATAGCATCTTTATGAATTTGATGCTGCATCCAAACAAAGTGCTGATTCTTGAGCTATGACTCTGTTCCTTGGAGAGCTGGAATTAGCTACCAGAGCCTGGTATATTCCTCATGAGTCAGATTCTGTGAGCTTTTACTCACATAATTAATGTAATTATTTATTTATGCTGAAGACAGAGTAGAATTTCAGAGGAGAAGCCCATGTCCATGTACTAGCCATGAGATCTATTGAACCTGTACAGTCCCTTTGCCAGCAAAGCTTAACACATGAGGTGCTGTATCCATCAGGAGTAGTTCCACACCAGCAGTGGGAAGCTCTCCAAATGATTGCTGGAAGATAGAAGATAATGCTGCACTGAGCCTGTAGAACGGTGAAATGGCTCATCTGAAACATGTCAGAAGCTGCTGGTAAGTTTTTTACTCTCTGAAATAAAAAAGAAAGCAAGCTGGAAATCAAAAAGTGATCTGAAAAGGTAGCAGGCAGTGTCTCACCCTGAGGTTGAATGACAGCTGATGGTGCCTTTCAATGAATGCTTTATTTCCTCAGCTTCTCCTTCTTATCCTGCTTCTAAGACGAGGTTGTTCTTTTTTGTCTAGAGATCAAAGAGTGTACCATGTAGAGACACTGATTTCAGATAAAGGAACTTTAGAGAATGTCTTTCCTCTTGCTCTGCAATTTTAACTAGCTCTAAAGCAAGAAGTTGTGTTCTGCTAAAATAACTCATACTGAAATTCAAATGCAACTGAAGAAACTGAATTTGCAGTACCTCTTTAGACACAACTCCAGATGCCATTAAAAGAGACCAGATGTCAAGCATTTTGTTTTATATTCTAAAACAAGGGGCAATAAAAGTTTCTATTTGAATTTGCTCATTGTAACTTAATGGTGAATCACTGTGCAGATATGCCCACATTTTTTAGAGATATAATCATGACAAAGGATGTATGGATGCTCTACAGCACCATGATAATACCAGCAGGTCCAAGGCAGTGTTGAGGGAAATGATCTCCAGATTCTCTGTCTTCATTGTTCTGGTCACAGACAAAGACTTGGCTTGACAGATACACAGGACTGAATTTTCCCACAGTTTCCACCAGAAGGGAACGGGAAGAGTGTGCAGTGGACGTGGGGGACACAAGGCATGGGGGACAGAATTGCTCTTGTTGATTATTTAATGTCACAGATTTGATTTTGATGGGGGTAAGAAGGTTGTTTATTTATGCTCATTTTTATTACTAAGAAAATTGCTGTAAAGGAAAGGTTTGGGCCTGTACTTTATGCAAGAATGTGCTTCAGCTTTGCCTCTTACTTACCTCTTAACATAGTGCCAGACCCTGTGAAGCACTAAAGAAAGTTCTTCATATAAAACATATGAACCCTTGCAGGAGATTGCTGCCATGCTTTGAGACAATACTTGCTTAAAGATTGCTCTGGACCAGACCCCAAATGAATTGACAGTGACATTCTGTCAGATGGTGCAAACCTGGTTCATCAGGGTGCTGCTGGGATACATGTCTCATTTTGCAAGTTTCCCAGAACTTCCCAATATTTCACTTCCATATTAAAAAAAAAAAAGTTTGCGAAGGGAAATCACACAGTGCCACATCTGACAGCTTTCCACAAATGTGCTGAAAGCATATATCTGGCCTGTCACCCTGTGGTGGGTGATTCAGATTCTGCTTTTGGTTGGAGAGTTCTTTGATTTGTAGCTGATACCAGGTATGTGCCACACACACTTCAGGTGGAACTTTACTGATACTGTATATTTCTGAAGCAGATCAAACAGAAATTAGAGAACCTGGCAGTTTTGTAGGAAGAAATAAGCATTTCCAGAAAATGACATTTTCCATCTGTTTAATTATTTTTGTGGTGTTTGGTCTTTCCCATGTTTTTCTGGAGCTTGCTTTGTAGCACTGCTAAGAAAGTTGGTGTTTCAGATTTCCTGGGTTTCATGAAAACCTTTGTTTTGGCTTTGGTTTGAATGAGTTCATACTCAGGAATTCTGCACTGAGGGTTAGGGTTCAAACCCCAAGTCTCAAAGCAATTCTGTGCTAAAATGATTGAGCTTTAGGCTGTTTATTTGTTGGAATCAGGGGACTTTCACCCAAACTAGAGCCTCGCTGAGGGCTCAGTAGAAATCTGACCCTAGTTTTTTAAAAAGCAGCTCAGTTTTCTAGCTAGGTGTATAAATGAACAGCACAAGCCTGTTTGAACACTTCTCACAGATAATTTTATCTTATTAAACATCACCAAGGTATGAAAGCATTTTTTGTGACTCATACAGAGCTTGAAATGTTGGTCTGACAGTAGATCAAGAGTCAGTTTATGCATGTGGATGCACATGGACAGAAACTGGCCCATGCACTGACCTGACCAGCCAATGCAAGTTTGGATTTAAAAGCCATAAAGTTGAATTTGCACAATGTCAGAGTTGTCCTGAATGGACAGGTGTTATTCAGATAAAATGCTGTGGTAACATAGCTGTAGAAATTTTACCCAAGATTTGGCTTGTGCCTCAGCATCTCAAAGGAGGATTTTGTTTGTCTGTCTGTTATTGTGTGGTGCCTCACAGAAAACAAATGGCCAGGCTGGGAGTCAAACAGAGGCTTCCTGTCCTGAGCTGCTGCCTTCTGACATTGCATCCACGCAGTCATCCTGCCCTCCTCCTCCTCTCCATTGCTCAGCCATGGAAACTTGAAGTCTGAAACCTGAAACTCCTGGGCCAGCCATTTTTGCACAGCTCTCTTTCTTCACAATCCATCCATCTGGGGAAGGAATGAAAGCTCGCAGTCTGCCTCCTCCTCAAAACATTTCAAACTTTCACTTATCTTCACTTAGAATAACTTGCCTGACCGGAGCGGGAGTCCAGGCAGTCCTAATTTGTCCATTTGCCAGAACACTTTGTAAGCAGTCAGCCTCTTATCTTTTGTGTGAGGAGGGGGAAAAAAAAATGACCTTACTGTGCTAGCAGGTCATGTCATAGGTCATCCTTTCATTCTCCTCACAATCAACTACATTTGCAATCAAAGAGACAGCACATTTTCCACTAGCAAAACGCTCCTTTCAAAAGCAATTGGAATGCTTAGTGCGTGCCACGCTTGTCCCGAGTCCATGAATTTTTAGGGGGAGAAGAGAATTAGAAAAACTGAAGGATACAGCAGATTTTAATCTCCCCATTTCACAGAGGGATAAAATACTATACTGAGCAACAAGATGCTTTTTCCTAACAAACCTTCAGTGATTTCCTCTTTTTTTTTTTTCTGTTTCACAATTGTCAGAGCCATCATGAAGAGTGGGGGTCAAGTTTGTTTGCTTTTTGTCTTGTAATTTAAGCATTCTGTCCTGTTAGAGTTCACTTTCCAGTGACCTCTGAATTCATCTAAAATTGCCCAAAAGAACCCAAGTGCACACAAGTGTGGGAACTCATCTGTTTGCCATCTCCACCCAGAGCAGACTTGCAGCTCGGTTTGCCATTGAGTCTGGGTGGAAAGGGTGAGTGTGTCTGTGCTGGCCCTGAAAGCTCACAGGCCCTCAGAACTGTATAAAGTTTTGGCAGTTAGGTTCAATATTCACATAGAATCTGAGAGCTGCCATTTTTATGACCCTGAGTTTCTTCGAAGAGGGGAGGGTTTTGGTGCCTTTGGTTTTCTATGTTTGAGTGGAGACATGATGCAGCTGGTTTCTGTAGAGCCCAGGAGATCCCTAGGTAGATTTGAAAACATGAGGATGTGCTTTTGTTTTAGAAATTACACCTGCATTACCTGACACTGAGAATAGAGCAAGACCAGAACCAGAAAAAGATGTGCCTTAATTATTTTCTTCTGGAATTTTCTTTAAGCTGTTTCAGAATATGTGATTTGTTTGGTTTTTTTTTTTTTAACTAGGTGAAGGCTTACATGTTTTTATTCTGCAGTCTGTGGAATTGGATCATCAGTCTGTTTCTCTTGTATCTTTTCAGCTAGCATGAATAGAAAAACTGTATTTTTCCTTTTCTCTATTATCATTTATTAATGAACTGACTGTGTATTTAGAACATTTGGGTCTGTTTTAGTTGGTTTGTAAGCCTGCATATATGGTGAATGTATTAATGGAAAAATGGTAGAAGTAAACTAAGTAGTAAAATCCTCATATGTTAAACAGCTGTTTTAAATATGAATATAGTGTATATGTAGCATATAAAACCTTCAAAAGGAACTCCATGGAATGCTGGAATTCAGTGTTACTCCATTTAGTTTACAGTGTAGGTTTGCTGATATTATACAGAAGTTTTGAGGGAAACTAGGTAAGGACTGAATTTAGGGCAAATAATTTATACCAAAGAATTTATTTTATTAACTTGGTTCCTATCTATAAATGAAAAATTTGCAAACAAGTTTATATTTTATAAAATTACTGATTTGCAAGTACAGCTAGGTCTACTGAAGTCTGTGAATGACTCACACTGATTCCAGTGGGTCTTCAACCAGGGCGTCATCCAAACTCTCACTAAAGGCAGGAGGAGGTGGACTGGCTCCTCAGTCAGTATATCTCAAACTCTATTTTTTTATAAACTATTTGATTATGATTTTGTTCAGTGATTTTCAAATATTTTCCACTTCTGGTTCTCTAGCATTCATCTAGTTAAGGTATAGCACTCTGCATTTAAATCTGTGGACATTTTTTTCTTGCTTTGCTAGCTCTCACAGACTCACAGAGCAGGTAATTTTTAGACTTCTATGTCTCTGCAGATCACAATACACTAAAAAAAACCCTCATCAACATAATAATAAGACAGACAACATAATAATAATAAACAGAATAATCCATTATTTATGAGAAATGAGTCATCATTGAATTACACAGACTTCACTTCTTGAATCCTCCCCAAATATCTCTTTGAAAATGCTCTTATTCCTAATACTGGTGCAATTGCATATCCACAATGCAGTAACAAAATATTTTCTTTCTAGGAAGGAAAAGGAAGGAAAGGAAAGAAAAGAAAGAAAAGAAAGAAAGGAAAGGAAGGAAAGGAAGGAAAGGAAGGGAAGGAAGGAAGGAAGGAAGGAAGGAAGGAAGAAAGGCAAAGAAAGAAGTTTTCATGACTTTCACATTCAGTTCAGTTCTACACACTGATCAGTCTCACAAAGCTCTCCCATGTGCTGGTTGGTATTTGGTCAATTCCTTGTTTTTTATGCCTTGTTTTGTATGCCTCACAAACAAGAGATCAGCTGAAAAAAATAGCCTTTGACCCTTTTCCCAGACTGACAGCTAGCAGTTTCGTATTTATTTAGACAGATCCTGTAGGGAACAATCCTCCCTGGTGCTCATTACTCGGTGGAGTGACATTTGCACCCACTTTGGAAAGCTTTAAGATCACTGATCCATGCTAAACCAGCACATTCCAGCAAACTCTTGTGCCAAGGGGCATTAGTTCTAACACATATCACCTTTCAGGACAGGAAAGAAATGAAATGCTATCATTTAACATCAGTACATCTTCTTTGCCCTTGGCTATTTTCACAATAAGTAGATTCAATTAACTTCTTAATTTCCTTGCCGAATTTTTAGATTTCTCAGAAAAAAGGGACATGCTAATAAGAAGTTCAGTGAGAGTCCATAGTTTTGCAATGCATTCAGCTTCTCAAAGTGTTTAGTTGAAATTATATTCACCGTACACCAGATGATGATCGGTGGAAAGGAGAAAGGGAATTGTGCACCTTTTACTTCTATAAAAGACCTGATTTATTAATTTATTCAATTTTTTTTTTTCTTTGTTGGCTATCTAAGAAAAAGTGAACAATATCCAGCTTGATCTAGGAGTGTTTTCCTGGAAAACTTACTTGGTCTCAGTTGAATTTCTTTTCAACTTTCCAGATCCAAATGAGTAGGACCATTTTTTTGGCATTTATATTGAAAAGATACCAAGAAAACCAAGCATCAAATTATCCAACAGGATAGCTAAAATTAAATTTTCCCCATGAAGTGGCCTACACTAGTTTACTTATGGCTCTGATTCCTGTTCCACAAATCACTACTCAGATAATTTCAGTCACTGCATAATAGAGAAAGCCTGAAACAATAACTGAAAGGCAATAGCTGGAAACAGAATGATCTGGATACTTTTAGCTTTTTTTGCACATTATTAACAAATACTAAAGTACTCTACATCACTTCTTAATTGCAAACTTTGTTTAACTGAAATCACTTCCCGGTGTAGTTTGTTTTTGATGTGTCACGAAGTTATCCATTTGACATTCAGCAGGAATGGTACACTACAAAATCAGATTATTTTATTTTATTTTATAGCTATTTATGAGATTAGACTGTATAATTATAAAAGTTCATTCTTATAAAAGTTGTTTATCTTCATTGGAAATTGTCCAGACTCTAAGGAGTAACCTAAATCTAACCTGTTGTTGTTGCTTAGATTCATTATTTTCTTCTGTACTAGTCATTGTGAGACTATTTTTTCTTGCTACTATGTATATATTGAAGGATTAGTATAATTCCTCTTCCATTCTGTCTTTATATGAGTTGACCTCTTCTTGTAAATCCAGTACCTAAAACTGGGAATGGAACTTCACTTACAGTTTTGGCGTCACAAGTCAAAGAAAAAGGATTGTTACTTGTTTCTGCTAGAAGTGTTCATACAATGCAGCATGATTTTTTTTTCTTTTTTCTCCCCCCTTTTTTTTTAAAAATTCCAACTGCATGACATCATATCTAGTTTATTATGTCCAAAGCTTCTTCTGCAGAAGTGATCATTACCTGTTCTGAATTTGTGCACATGATTATTCCTGTCTAGGGCCCTGCCACTGTGCATATTAAATCACATCCTACTACTGAACTTTCAAGAGCATTTGACCACTTCCTCTGTCTTTTCTGAAGACTAGTCATCATCTTCAATGTGCCTCCAGGCCCTGAAAGCTTCCCCACTGTTTGAAAACGTAAGAAGCAATTTTATTAATGAAAATATCAAACTGGCCCAGGAGGGATGCCTGGGAAATACCACATTATAGAACTCTGTTGTCTGACAGTGAACCGCCACTCATTTCTTTTTAGATATGTTTTTTCAGCAGATTCTAGAGTTTTGAATCATGTAGGCACCTGTCTTGGGTCAACTGTTATTTTGTTTACCTAATTTGCTAATGGTAGCATCACCTGGGATGATGTAAAAAAACCTTCTCAAGTAAAATGTAGTGACAGGACAATGGGTGATGGCTTTAAACTGAAAGAGAGTAGTTTTAGATTAGAAGTTAGGAAGAAATTCTAGACAGTGAGGGTGGTGAGGCACTGAAACAGGCTGCCAAGAGAAGCTGTGGATGCTCCATCCCTGGCAATGTTCAAGGCCAGGAGGGATGGGCCTCTGAGCAACCTGGTCTACTGGAAGTTGCCCCTAACCATGGCAGGGGGTTGGAAATAAATAATGTTTAAATTCCGTTCCAAACCAGACCATTCTATGATTCAATAATTTTAGGAAGTAGAAATATAGCATTTTATTCTGCTTTTCTGCCCACAAAATCTCTGCCTTACTAGAATAGGAAATAGGACTGCTTGATATGAATTGTTCTTGACTAATTCATGTTGACAGCTACATACAAAGCCTTATAACAGTTTTATGGGAAAAGATCTTTTGCACACAAAGGAATCATTATATCCTATGAGGGTTCCTGAAGCTGCCATTAATTGCAGTAACGATCACACTGTTAATCTTGCCAGATTTCAGGATTTTGTTGTGAGCCTCACAAGTAAATCCTTATTTCCTGTACTCAAATGACTACCTGTGAAACCCAGATTTCCTTTTTTATAGGGCTACATTTCTAGACTTGCAAGTGGACAAGCACTTGATAATGTGACCTCAAATGGATTTCAAATGCAGGAGACAAACAGTAAGAAGTCAATGGTGACTAAGTGTTTTTAAAATCTCATGACTTTGAGAGACCTGAGATGTTTCTCAGCATGACATTTGGGATGGCTGCCATGACGCACATCAATTTAAAAGGCAGTGCTACAGAGACAGCTGTATCCCCCTTGCTTAGCATTCTTCATGAAGAAAATATTCTAATGAGACCATTAGAGTAGTGGAGATGAGCTACTAGCAGCAAAACTATTATACCCAAGTGCAGTTCTTTAAAAAATGTAGAGCTGCTAGTGGGGTAGAGCCGATAATCTTTTCTCTGCCACGTCCACTCTAACTTATTTCTGACCTATTTCTGACCTATTTCTGAGTTCATTCTGACCTATTTCTGATGTAAATTACATAAAAATAGTATATGAATGTAAGAGACCCCTGAAGAGGCAATAAGTCCATTTCTGTCTGCTCAAGTTAAGCTACTGCTTTGTTGGTAACTCGCAAGTAATTGCTCTTCCTAATTTTTGTGTGTCATCAGTTCTAGTCAAGGGAATGCAGGACCCCAGCCTACAACTAGTTTATTGAAAGACCTCATATCCCAGTCAAAGGTATCTTTGATCTGGCAAGTATTTTCAAAACCCATCAATCTCAAACTATTGGGAACCCGGCAGGTATTTGAGAACCTTGATGAGAACTTCAGAGCACTCCAGAAAACCTGGCTGTAAATTAGTTTACCTTGCAGTTTATGGGAATCCTTTGCTCAGCAACAGGGGAGGGAAAGATATGTTAAAAGGGAGAGAAATGTGCAAAGGACTGCATAGGAAATTGGAAGGTGAGTGAGTGAGGGACAAGAAGGAAGGAAGAGGAGCACCTGAAAAATCTAAAACTGTGGATTTCAAGCTTCCATTGACCTTATACCCCTCCCCTGCCATCTATTCTTTCATGCCGTATGGGATCAGCCTTATGGATGACAGAAATAAATTAACTTTACATAAGCTACAGCCCAGACTCAAGGCAAACTTTGTGCTGCTCAGGCCAGCCCAGGGAGCACTGCAGGGAAGGATGTGGGGAGCAGGGGAACAATCCCTTTGGGGTTGCTATTTGCAGCAGTGTCCCTGTGGGTTTCAAGGCTCAGATGGTGGAAATTCCGCTACAAAACACTTTGATTACCAAATACAAAAGTTAAAACATGGCCAAGCTTGTAGACACTTCCCTACTGGAGAAGAGGCTGGGAACACACCTATTTATGTACAGGGCCACTGTCATAAATAAGGTGTTAAGGGCACAAATGTGGGCAGAACCTGCTATGGCTCAGACCTTGCCATTCCTCCATGCCCCAGCTGATACTGAAGTACAGACTGTCCACTTGAGAGTGCCTTTTTTAGTGTCCCCAAGCACAAACACGTCAGAGTGCTACAGGGGTTAATCAGGTAGGCACTGGAAGGTTCATAAGGGTCTTTGTGAAGTTTTGTTCTTAGTTTCCTGTTTATATAGTGGTGTACCTTGTGCGTATTTGTTCTGTGGGGTCTTTTTTTCTTCCCTGATAGAATATTAACCAAAAAGCCTCTCAAGGTGCTCAAACCCTGGATTAATTTGCTCTCTAGAGATACATCCACAGCCGAGCATCTTTGAACACTGTCTCAATACAGATTTTGTCAGCTGGGTTAGGGAGAAAAGCATAGCTGTCTTACCAGGACATACATAAATATATACTTGCTGAGGGTTTAGTTCAGGTTTTTAAAGCATGTTTGGTTTTGAGGACCTAGGTATTAATTTGGGGGTGTGTTAGGAGCCTGGGAAGTAGTACCAATGGCTTGACAGAGCAGATTTAGGGACACTTGGCTGCTGTGAATTTTCATGCAAGAAGGCTGCATTGGTCTGAGATAAAACGGTGGCACCATAAACCAACAGGCCTGAGTTCTGATTAGTTTATGCTTTGTAGATGTTGAAGTAATTTTTTATTCTCTTTATTCTTTCCTATTATCCCTGTGCAGACATATAAAGAGGATGGGAAGGGCTACTATATTCAAGGAAACTTCAGTCAGATAATAGGCAACAATTTTTTGAAGGAACCCAGTCTGATTCCTCCACACCACTGAGAACAGCTGTCTGAGCTGGAGCTCTTGGGGCAAAATAGGATGGTACAGGCCATGATGTTGCTGGTAGAGAAGAGAGGCAGCAGAAATGCTGGGCTCCAGGATTTCATCTGGGATCTCAAGAGAGCAAGAGTTCCTAGGCTTTCATAGGAATTAGGGGTTGCGGGGGAGGGGGGAAATTAGTAGTCTAGAATGCACTAGAACAGCAGATTTGAGTGTCCTCCTCATAGAAAGAACCAGAATTATGGTCATAACCAGCTCTCTTTCTCACAAGCATCTGCAAAGTAGAGACAATGAAATATCTTCCCTATAAAGCTTAGATTTATCTGTATTAGGTTTATCCATGTATTCTAGTTATAGTCCTAGGTAGTCTATATTTTACACCAACAAAAATAACTTTAAAATGTCCTTAGAGTATGACATAATGATGCATTTTATGGCTTTATTCATTGGTCCCTGTGCATGAAATTTTACTGTATTGTATTTAGTAATATAGAAGATGTAAAGAGGCAAGAGACACTGCAGATCTCAGTGGTTCATTAGTCCTGCACTTTATTGTGTTTTAAAACTTCTCTTTCTCCAGACCACAAAATAGCTTCCTCCTGTATCAAGTGTGTTAAGTGTGAATCCACAGAGGGAACTTTTAAATGCTGCTGCTCCAGAAATAATGATTCCTCTATCTCTCTTCAAATAGAATTTATTATTCTGGAGGAACTTCCCTGTGTAAATTCCTAGTCCTGAATACTTACATCCAGTGCTTGTATGTAAGTAATTTTGTCTCAGCTGTAAGGGCACAGCTAATGAAATAGTTTCAGAAATAATGATGAGAACTGTTTCCTATTGTAAAGACACATCTTCATTAGCAGGTACAGAAGACTATTACCAAAAATCCCAGGATATTTTCAGAAAATCATTAGTGAACCAGTCCAGACAGGCATTCACTTCTGAGATAATAGATGAAATGTCACCAAAAAGGGAATCATAATAAGCAGTCCCCCAAAAAGAATTGCTGAGGGCTTGGTGCCATTCCTCTCAGAGGGAGGCCTTCCTTCTCCTGGTGGAAAGCAGCCAGATACTGAGTTGGAAAGAAAAGAATATGAAATAATATTTTTTCTAGCATGGTTCCAGTACCTGAATTGTGATCTGATGGCTTGGATGGAAGTTAACCCAGTTTTTTTGACTGGACTGACTTTTTTGATAGCTTGGATGGGAGTTAGTCCAGATTTTTTTTACTAGACTGGGGTTGTTTTTAGGAGAAAAAATAAAGAGATTTCTTTGCCAGCAGGGGACAAATTTTCATGCTGTCAAGTTAAGCTGCTTCTCGCACCTAGTTTTCATTTGAGACTGTGCCACCAATTTAATCTTGATGAGATGGGCTCATAAGTCTCAGCCAGAAAAATTATGTGAGCTATTCATTTTCCTTCTGCACCAGTCACCGGCATCCTCGGCTATCCTATTCCCACGGCAGGAACTTGTGAACTACTGCAGCCACAGAGTACCGTGGTCATTCCAAATCTTATCCTGCCTGAGGGCTGAGGGTGCCAGAGCCCCAGCTACCCCTGGCAGTGTGTGACTTAATCAGCTCTCACCCACCCTGAGTTAAAATGATGACAGGCTGCTGTGGCTTCTGATGTTGTCTAGCCTCTCGTGGTGTTGAAATGCTGGGCTGCTTTGACACCTCCCAGGGGAGCACTGCTTCTGCTGGGTGAAAACTGACCTGTAAACCTCACCCTCATCCTTCCAAACCAGCCAGTGGCTCCTTGGTGCCTCTTCAGCCCGTGGCATCTCTGCATGGACCAGCTAAGAGATGTGGAAAATATTCTCACTGGCTTGAGTGTGGCTGATCAGGGAAGCAGACGTGGCCATGAAAGGCAAAAAAGAGCTTTGTGTGAACACTGGTCCTATAAGCTGAGGCTGCTCGTGTCATTTGCAGCTGCAGGGTTGGCCCCTGGAGCATTAAAATGGATCTTGGAGGAACCCCTGCTCTTTGCTTGTAGGACCTGCATTCCAACAGAATTATCAAGCAACAGGCTGAACACGGAAGTTCATGACACCATGAAAATAGGTACATTTGGAGAGGGTTTCATCCATCTAAAAAAGTTTCATACCTCTCATTTGGGTTAGAGCAATTGCCTTATTATCCTCCAAGGTGCTGCACATTTTATACGTGAGCAGCACACCTGAATTCACGTGCCCAGGTAGACTTCCATCTTGTTTTCCAGAGCTGCTAAGTTCAGTGTTCATGAGCTCTGGGTTAACCTTTGCTTCCTCAGAAGTCATTTACCAGTTCCTTGTTGCTGTGTGACTTTCCCTAGACTCCATGGCTCATATGAGCCCACTGTTTTATCTTTCAGCACTGAGGAGCAGTTACTGCTGGACTCAGGAGACATTTATCAAAGACATGACTGCTGATTTACTACAAAGAGCTGCTGGATTCCTCTAGGAACTGTCTTTTGACCTGTTGCTATAAATTTTGCACTGCAGAATTGGCAGACTCTAATAGCTTTTTGTAAGTGAGTTCTGCAAAGAGAAGCCTGACCTCAAAAGACCTAAATATTTTAAAGTAAGAAGTTGTGCAGTTGTTTGGGTGTTAGGCTAAAATGTAGACTTAAAAAATGTACTTTCTCAGATATATACTAAGATACATTAATTGCCTTTTTTCCATTAAAAATTCATCTACGATTGTAATTTTTAAAAGGAATTTTTAAATTTAGTGATGGGGTATTGGAGCCAAACGCATAATCACATGTTGCATGGCTCCACATCAGAGCATATTTTATATTGAATAAAGCAGCAAAAGTGTATTCAGCTACCTGATTTCTGTTATTTTCAGCATGGTTGTGTTCCAGACCAGGAAAAGTATTAAAGACGCAGTATGTATCTGGAGAATAATTGAAAGTGTTTGGAACAGGGAGAGCTTCTACCTTCCTGTTTTACCACAGAAATAATCTGGATGCAGGAGAGGAAGCTCTAAATCAGTGGTACAGAGTGTCTGCAAACACCAGCATTTGCATACATGTGGACAAACACAGAGCATGCCTGGGAATTCATGGATGGGCAGGTGTCTGAACCTGCCAAGTTAAGGCCTGAATTTGCCTTTGCAGCACACTGGAGATGCCAGTGGAAGATCTGGGACATTGTGGAATAGCCTGGTGCAGGTATCAGTGTTCAAAGCCATTTGAACACTTTCTAGGTAGTGATTTATGACCAAGAAAAGCAGACATGGGTCAATTCCTCCTCGCCCTGTCTCTCTCCCTCCCTGCTCCACCATAGCACAGAATATTGCAGAGGGTGTTCCTGCAGTTATGTTGATGTGCTTGCATGGAGCTTGGATGATTATATAGCCTCACTGCTGGGGAGGAAGCACTGAAGTGAATTTCCATTTTATAAGTCATATTGGGAACAGGAGAGAGCTTTTATATATGGGGCAACTGGCCAGATAGGGCAGACTGATGACACAAAGGAGTGAAGATGAAGGGAGTGCATCTGGAGACAAAAGAAAGTCAAAACCACAGAAGAAGCTAGTAGCTGTAGAAGAAAGACAGAGAAATATGAATCAGTAGGGAGTGAAATGTGAAGAGTCTTAGTGGAAAGAGAAACTATGAGAAGAAAGAACAAAGAAGCAAAAAGACTGATAAAAGGTGCAGCGAATTTAGAGTATGTGAAAAGAGAGGGATTATAAAGAAACCAAACACCAAAAACCAACATCCCAGAATATCTCACATCTGCTCATGGGGTTCAGATGACATTTCCTGCTTAAATTCATGGTACATGTGTGAACATGCAGGTTCCCTAGGTGACTGAAAATTTCAGCCAGGAAATCCAGTGAGCCAGAAACAGTACCTCAGACAGGAAGTGTTACCTCTAGAAAAGCCACTTCAGGAGCTGAATCACATCAACTGGCCAATTTTTTTTTATTTTTTAATGGAAAAAAATGAGGTTAGAAGAAGAGAAATGGCTGCTGCTTGTCTAATAAGGGCACTCCAGACTGTGTTCATGCTCTAGTATTTTCCACTGGAGGAATACAGAGCCTTTCCTCATTTCCCATCACCTTTTGGGACTTATATTCTGTTCTGAACTCAGCTTCTTCCCTCGGAATCTCCTTCTGCTTGCTTTTCTTTTTCTTCTCTGTCTCTATTGCACAGGGAGAAGAAGCCCCTGGGTGCTGGGAAGAAGCCTGCTGCCTGCCCTTTTCCTGGAGACCTCACTCAGAGATCCAGGGAGGCTGGTTCCATGCTGCTCGAGTTTGCCATCAGCTGTGACCTGCTCAGATTTCTGTGGCATTTGCAGTGAGATGAGGAGATGTGGCTGTGCCTCTTGTACTGCACAGCTTGTGCAGTAAAGCTCAGGTTCGTATTACAATCAGGTGCAGTGTCTGTGTTTCTGCCCTTCCAAAGGAATGGTGATTAGCCGTGGCCATGGAAGCACAGGAAAGGCAGCTCCTGCAGGGAGGACTGCTCCCTGCACCACATCTCTCCCCACTTTGGAATCAATGCTTACCCTCAGATTTACATAATGCTAAGACAGAGCAGTTTTTTGACTGCTACTTAGCATAACTTCTCCTTCCCTTAATAGTACAACTCCCATCTAAGTTAATATAATTAATGTAACACCAAATTTGGTTTGTGAATTTTCCCACCTACACTTCTTCTGCTCTATACAGATAAATGGGAGGTAGGACAGGAGGACAGACAGAAAGTCTGCAAATTGACCAAAATGAACAACCAACAAAGTTCATCAGCTGGAGCTTTAAGGGAAGCTTATTTAACACATGTGGCTGAAATTAAATGTGCTTAGTTGATGGATGAAGTCACACTATGTTTTCATAAAAATGCAGTTCTGGAGGTGCTCTTCATTCCTGCTTTGCTGGCTTGCACATTGTAATTGAATCCCCAAATCCAGAATTTGGCACTCTTTCTACACCGTAACTAGAAACCTGGTTCTTTGTGTTTTCTTAATTTGTATTATTTATAATAACAGTAAGTCTCCTGAGCTGGTAGTGGAAGTCAAATTACAGATCCTTCACCTATTATGCCATGTTTTTTATCAATTATCTTGCTGCATATTCCAGATGAAAACAGTGTTTGTATTGGCCAGAATCTGGGCTGTGCCTGAAGAAATATTTTAGTGAAATGAGCATTAGGAAAGCTTTGGGATATTAAGCCAAAAATAGAATTTTGTGCTTAAATATTCTCCTTAGCCTGTTGTACACACAGTATACTATTAAGTTGTTATTTCCAAGAGTGACCTATTTTCAGACTTTCAGCATCTGTAAAAAAATTTATAATGATAAAGAGGGAATTCATATTTTCAGGCTTTTAAAAAGCCAGTTGTGAAAGTCAACAGCTCTTACAATAGGCATCTGTCTGAAAAATATTCCTCACATTTTTGCATGAAGCGGTGCTGTGTTCATTAAACACCCTGCTTTTGTAGTGCCCTCTGGTCAAAGATAAAATGCTTCTGAAGAGCCTTCCAAAGGAGATTTGTGAAATAACATATATTTCTGTCTTGAGAACATCCTACCTGGATGTTCATGAGCCAGAGAGAAACAGACAGAGTTTATTGATGGCTGTGTCAAGAGCTGAGCAAATTTATTTCCCAAAGTGACTATTTCAGATGAGATGAAGGATGGGAATTCTCTTCCAGGAGATAACTCATGGAAGTTATCCACATGCATTTTACAGAACTAGGCTAAGGAACGGCTGGGTCTGTTAGGACTGCAGATGCCTTTTGTGTTTTCTTTCCTTTTTAGGACTTACTAGAGCTGTATAATTAAATGGAGATTATTGGCAACATTATTTAGCAGTCATTATGGAGTCATTAGTGTTCTGCTTGGGCGAGAAGATAAGTCCCCTTCCTCTCTCACACTTGATGCTTCTATCAACAGCTTAGAAAAGTGGTTCACAATGAATTGCTACTTAAGTAGTCCTATCTTCCTCTGCAATCTCCCTCCTGTTGTTCTTCCCTGTGGGCTGGCTCAGAAGGTCAGTACACTCAGCTTGCCTGATGTAATGCAGGCTTCCCAATAGCTTTTGGCACTTTGCAACTGCTCCTGTGAAAAAAGAAGAAAAGAGGACTCCCAGGGGATGGAGCCACTGCTGATCCAAACAGTGATGCCTTTCCTGTACTTTGTTCTGTAAGCCACGGGCTGTGGCTCTCTGTGGGCTACTCAGACACATCAGTGCTCTCCTTCCTTCACAGGCTCCACACTGTGACATGGCATAAAGCTCCAGGAAGGAGTTATGGCACCTAACTGCTTCCCAGGTGCTGTGGCTCTCTGGTGGCTGCTCTAACATGGGAATTAAAAGGCTGGATTCCCTCCACACCACACAGTGGAAGTGGGCATACAGTCTGGTGTAATTACATAGCAGTTAATAATTGTGCAAGTGTGTGTGTGTGTGTGTGTGTAGGTTGAGCTGGCCAGAGAAGGAAACATCTGTTTTCTAGGAAATTCCAGGTTGTCAACATTTCATTTTGTTTGTCCTGGAATGAAGCATCAACATTTCCACATACCTGTCACAAGGAGACAGTCTGTGTGGCTCCCTGTGGCTGCTGTACAGCTGGGCAGTGCTGGGGGCAGCCTGGGCACCCAGTGCCAAGGGCATCAAGGAGCCAGGCTGGGGCAGAGGGCTGCCAGCTGGCCAGGCTGCCCAGGAAGCTTCCAGAGGAAGTTTAATGAAATCAGGATGCTGCTTCTGACAGGGAAACAGCTCTGTCATTTCAAAGCAGATCGTTACCATGGGGTTTTTTTCCTATACTCTAATTTGAAATTTTGCTTTAAACAGGGAGAATCAAACGTCCTTTCCTTTTCAGTTGATCACATGGTAAAGTCCAAATCTCAGAGGCCCAAGAAATGCACTGGCTGTGAAGCAGAAGACCCTGCACACATCCACAAAAGAAGTAGCAGCATTTTCTGCTCTTCCAAGACAAAACTCTCTTTCAGAGTTCCAAGCCGTGCTGGGAAATGTGGCAAAGCAGAACACAGGAGTTCCCAGGATAAGTAGTTTAAAACAGGGAAACAAAAAGTAAAGAGTTTTAATTATGCCCTAATTTTCCTACTGGAGCATAACTGAGGATTTAATTTTATAGGCTTCATTGCTGAGCACTCCAACATTTTGCAACTGTTTAATGAGTGGAGGGGAGGGGTAAGAAATGCTGTGTGTCAGCATGGAGTCAGCATGGGTTAATTCTGCAAACTGCAGTCAGTTTTGATGCTGGCAGGATCAGATTGCAGAGCTAATAGAAGCTGAGAAGACAAATGTTCTGAGACTGGCAAAGCTCTATAGATGGCTGCAATCTAGAGTGTGCATCTCAAAACACACTTTTTCTCTAGAAATAAAGTCTCGTCTCTTTTCTAAAAGCATTTTCTTTTTTCTCCTCAAATGAAAGCAGTGCTATACCTCTCACTAAACTGGATATTGGATATTTGGATATTTTCTTCCAACTAGGTGTGTATATGCTGTTGCAGACACCTGTCTAAATATTATTTCCATTATACCTCAGAGATACTCAACAGTTTAGCAATGACAAAGCTTTCAGACAGGCAGGGTACTGATAACGTTTATGAAAAGATGACATTAAATTTGAATGGTAATCTACCACAGACCTTCGATTTTAACAGAAAAATTGATATGAAGCGGCAAGAAATCTGATCTGCAGAGCCAGTAACTTCTCAAAGTGTTTTAAATCTCGCAGCCCATCTTGCGAGCCAGTTGATCTCACCAAGTATGTTCAGGTCTGGTCTGCATTGCAGATGGAGCTCACCCTGGCAACCCTGTTATTTTGGAAACAGCAGCTGGGTGAATGGCACGCAGGGCCCACAAAGCCCCAGCAAGGCACGTGTGGAGGCCTGAACAGAAGTGGCAGAATTTCATAGTCATTACTGCAAACTTTTTCACTATTATGCATGAGCAGTGACAGGCTTGCATTGTTAATCAGAGTAATTAGGATTTAGTTGAGGCATGACAATAACCTGTGCCTTATAAAGGCCTGAAGGCAATCCATTTTCTCCCCTTTTCCTAGGAGTCTCCTATTGTGATTCATAGATAGCCCAGCAGGAATGCAATCAGGAAATCTCCAGTGAATCAGTGTCCCTAAATCTTCAGGCTTGACAGGTTGAAGTCTGACAAGCTATTAGAAAAAACTGCTGATCATTAGGCTGTCTAAAATAGACTTAGCTTGTTTCTGTCTGTGTTCATTGATTTACCTGCAGAATGATATTGTTTGAAGCTTAGATTACTCATGCTGCTGCCAGCTGACATGATCTGTATGATAAAATGACAAAGCGTGGCTCTGGCTAAGCACACAGGTCTGTCTGCCTTTGCTGTTTCATTGCTTTTGACTCATTCTGTAGTAACGACAAGTTGGTTCAATATTATTGGTTCAATATTCAATATTATTGTGAGAAACAAAACCAAAAAATAGACCAAAGGGTTCAAAGCAATTTTTGATTGCCCCAAATGCTGCTATCACTGACAAATAGTGTCAGCTCTCCCTGGATCATTTCAGAGCAGTGATTTCTAGGTCAACTGCTGTGGGCTATGCACTTTGCTTCCCAGAG
Source organism: Leptocoma aspasia (assembly GCA_013399835.1). Lineage (NCBI taxonomy): Eukaryota > Metazoa > Chordata > Aves > Passeriformes > Nectariniidae > Leptocoma > Leptocoma aspasia. Next base: position 2,588,793 of record VXAX01003727.1, on the reverse strand, counting down.
CTCACAACTCTGAACAGGCTTATTACAAAAAGTCTGGTATAAGTTCTCCTTTATGTATGTCTTTTCCAAGGTTTTAATTAAAAACTGCTCAACATTTAAATTAAATGTAAAATAAACTGATTTAATCTATAATACAGTGAGTTGTGAGATTTTCTTCTAAGTTATTCTTACACTCTATTCAAACTTCCATAAAAAAGAAATCGCATCAGATTGGAAAACTTCTGAAGAGACTTTTTTAAAGCAAGATTGTATTCTTATTTGTCATTTACAATGACATCTGTTTTTCCAGTCTTCCAGTTTTCCTGGCTTATTTCTTCTGTTTTTAAAAAATGACTGGCTTTTTTACAGGATTCAAAATCTCAGTGTGGAAAATAAAAAATATAATCAGGTCTTCTTTCCCACTGGCAGGGATTTTATGCTCTTAAAAATAAGAAAAAAGCATCTGTTTTGCACCATTATGCATGCAGAACATGAGCAAGCTTAAAAATGTACATTTATATACTTGCATAAACTTATACATATAGTATGAATACAGTATGTTATCTGCATGAATTCTCCTGTTTGTCAGAGACCTGTAAAAGACTTCTAAAAAGAGACATATATTTACTCATTAATTAAAGCAGACCAAAATATAGTTTTGCTTTATAGTTATATAATTTAATTTATAGCTTATTTACATTTACAGATATTAAAGAAGAGAAATTTAGTATGGCACAAACATGGTCATATTCCTGAGAAAAGTGCAATGAGATACTTAACCACACAGCAAGTCCCAAGTTTCAGGTGAACATGACTCCCTTTCCATTTATTACTTTAAGAAGATTCTTGTATATCTTGCTAAGAGATAGAGAGCAAAAAAACTCTCTGGGGTTTTCCTAAGGCTCTGCCCAAAGTTCTGAAGCTGTAGTTAGGACTCATTTGTGGCTTAATTTGCAGCCTTCACATACAGATTTGCTGAAGGAAGGGTGTTTACCACGATGCATCTTGCACAGAAGGTGAAATATTTGCAGCCAAACTGATGTTTCCATTAAGCCATCAGGATCTAACTACACTTCGAGGTTTTGGCAAAGGTAATTTTAAAGCATTGTGTAGTTAACAAAGAATTCAGTGTAGTACCTTTAGGATAAATTTGCCTTCCCACCTCTCCTCCCCTGCCTCACCCCCACAATGCTATGGATGATGTTAATGTAGACATGCAAATGTATGAAACAAACACTGATGGAGCATTAACCTCTGTGTTAATATGTGAATCAAATGGAGAAAGCTTTTTATGACAGCTTACCTTTCATTATTTTGCTTTGTTGTCTAGTTTCTATCTTTAGTAAATACTTAAAAAGCAATTCAGAGACTTGGGTTTGTTGTAACATTTAAGTCACCACCAAAATACTTCAGATAAATAGTTGGGGAATTCTATAAAAGTGGCAAAACTTTTTAAGGCAGGTGTGGAAACAGTAGTTAAAAGAATTAAATATTTGCAGGTGGCATGCATGCTTTAAAAGAGTAAATGTGTGCTAGTCATCGATAGCATCAATAAAAATGGGCTCTGAATGAGCCACATCCAGGAGCAGCTGCCAGAGTCAAAGAGGGGTGTAATAGACACTATTCAAAATGAAAACACATATTTCGAAGTATGGACATGGTGTCCAAAGAAGGAAAACAGAAGAAGAGTATAATCCCCAGCAAAATAAGTGTTAAACTGCAGCAAAGCTAGCTAAAATATTAGTGAAAGCAACTTGCAGGAGTAATGGGAGCTAACAGTAAAGCCTTTTGTATATACATCAGAAGCAGTATGGTTGGACAGCTAGCAGGATGAGAAGAAGCAGCAAAGGAAGATAAAGATATTATAGAACAGCCAAATGAATTATTTGCACTGGTCCCCGCTGTAAATGAGGTGGGAGTCTTTCACACTGGGGTCATCCTTTAACAACAAATGAGTCTGTGCAAACTCCCATTTTGGAGGTCAGAGATTTTAGAGCAAATCAGTAGCAGGACAATTGGCAGTATTCACACAGGAGATTTGAAAGAGTTCAAATATGAATTTGTCAGGCAATCAACTGTGATTGTGATGGATGAAAGCAGCACCAGTATCAGGAAAACATGAAAAGTATAGATAAGGGGAAAAAGAATAATCAGAGGAGTTTTCTGTAAACGAGTCCAAAAAAATAATGCCCTTCCATTTGCAAAAGTGGTGACTGAAAGGTTAGTGTGTTGAAAATATCTGAAATTAAGAAATATGAAACTTTTGCAATAGTACAGGATCTAAGGGCCATGTTACTAGACAATAGGAAAATATAGGAAAAGGAGGAGATTTTTTTGTTCAGCACATCATTAAATCATCCTTGCTGTAGGATGGATGCTGTGAAGGACAAACAGGTAATTTTTATCACTCTGAAATTATTGGATTAGGCAAATTCATGAATATGAGATGCTTTGTATGGGTGATTTACATGCTACCTCTAGCTCAGAATGTTCTTATGTAGCTAAATGCTGGAAGATGGGAAGTAGCTGAAGGGCACAGCTCTCAGAAGGGCACAGCTGAAGGGTAGACTCTCAGAAGGATATAGGATGAGTCCTGCCTTAATTGAATCTGCTGCCAAAGATAAAACACCATCAAAGAGACATTGGTCTGGGCCTGTGTTATATTACTTATGCTTTCACCCCATGAACCAGGCATTTTGTCTATATAACTCTCCTCATTTCCAGGGATGTTCACTTGTTTGATAGCTTTTCTCTTCTGACTGGATGACTGGACACAGCCTGGGCAGGAGAAAAGGAGGAGCTCTTTGCAACCTTTGAATAAAAACGTGTTAAATAATGTCATAATCTTCTGTCTATTTTCAAAAATAATGTGATTCAGCAAAAAACACCAACCAACCACAGTGAGCTTTTTCCACAAAGTTTTTTGTTTTACTGTGTAAAATAAATAAGGCTAACACTTCTTGACACCTCAGCATATATTTAGTAGTCTTTGCTTTTGGGGACAGGAATGGTAAGTGCTCCTATTGTGTTGCTTTTGACTTGAATAAAGCAGAATATCATTTATTTTCTTTAGCTATGAGACCACAATACAGCACAGAGAAACTGATTTGCTCCTGTGTATGCAGAAAAACCTGCAGCCAAGCCTGAAACCAGATCCAGTACGTGTGAGTTCCATTTCCCACCCTCATCATTGGAATGTAATCAGTAAGTGTTCAAATCATGAGGTATCACTTCAGAATCCATTCAGAGCATGTTTGACCGTAATACATTTTTTAAAAACGTTTTCCATGTGCAATCGTGAAGAAATTCAGCTTGAACACAATTAACTCAGCCCAAGTTTTGGAAATAAGATTTAGGCCCTTCAGGGGATTGTCCTTCCCTGGTGTTGTAAATCCTGTGGTTTTTAAGGCATTTTTTTCATGAAAAGGAAATGTGTTTTGTTTTACTTCAATGTTTACAAGTGTTTGTCTGGGAAATATAGGATTATAAAGGAACACATTTCAAGCATCATGCTGGGTGTGTTAGTGCTTTGTATTCTGCTACCACATCTGAACTTCCTTCATGTTGTATTTCATAATGTCCCAGACAAATAAGGATGAGATCATGTTTGCTAGAATTGTTTAATCACCAGTAGTCTGACCCTGCAAAAGACAGGGCACATTAGCTTTCTGTCACCCTGGATGGGAGCTGAGGTTGCACAGCATCTGGCAGGATGTTCTCAGCACCTCACAGAATTTGTGCTTTTAACTGAAGTCCCAGACCACATCTATTTTCTTCAATATACTGCAAACATATAACTGCAGTTAGCACAATTGGTACTTTCACTTTTAGCCGAAATTCCTCTACCCAGCAGGCAAACTAACAACCATGAGATGACATTGTGATGAATGACAATGCCTCCAACAAAGTGCTTGAGCCATAAATGGAAAGAGACAGTAAGTTTCATCCTATTTTTTGAAATTGCATATGCTGCAAATCCGTTTCAAATGAAAATTAAATAATGCTTTTTAAGCTACAAATTACAATAGGCCTAATGCAATAAGGCACCAACTTCTCTTCTCTTGTCCTCAGTTCAAGTTGTGGTTGGAAGTTTCAAGACAATGCCTAATAAAAGACACATTGATTTGAGGGTGGTTCCTTGTGATAAGACTGTTTCCAATTTCATCTGTTTACAATCTTTCATTTTAAGGAATAAATAAATAAATGGAGGTGAGGGCAGGAAAATGAGTGAAGAAAGATAAAATGTGCAAAACACCATGTGTTTGAGGCACTCTCGTCCTGCTATCTGTACAGTTGAACAGTTTGTTGATTACAGTGGTGTTTCTTCTGACTAAAATTTACACAAATGGAACAGCACCAGCCCTTCAGATAACCATGATTTATGCCTTTTCTGGAAGTCACAGCAAATAACAGTGCTGAACTATAACTTGTCCTATTGAAAGACTTTGACATTTGTGACACAAGATATTCTCCTGGAAGTGATAGATATGATAATTTTGTATCAAGTCTTACAAATGGATTTTAAGCACTTGAAAGCAATTGCTTGTATAAGTTTGTAATTTTTCATTTTTTCAGGGTTCAAACTGGACTAATTTTCTATTCCAACCACAACATTAATGAAATAATTTACAGACTGATAGAAGTGTTGCTACTTTTCAAAGGTTTTTTGTCAGAATCCTATAATTTCAGTAAATGGAAATACTCAAGAAGTAGTTCATACTATTTCAGAAAGACTTAAAAAAATATTAAAACCCCATCAGAAAAAAACCATAATCCTGACATTGCAATGAACATCCAGTATGTTATCCATTTGCATGATCATTTTTTGAACAGCTCTAAATCCATTACCTAATCATTATCTAAAGAAGATAATATTGATGATAATTTCATCATCTGATTTTCCTTAATTTTTAGACAAAAAGAAATGTTTCTTGCTTCACAGAAAAATAGAAAGTCTTCCTGGGGAGGAATCCTCTTATGGGCTTACGTCTCAGGATTCACCACTCCTATCATGGAGCAGTTCCTGACCTCTGAAGGAAGAGGGGGAAGCCCATGCAAGCTGCCTTTCCATACAGCTGACATGTTCTGATCCCCAGAACCACAGCAGTAATACAGCTGAATTAACAGAGGGTTTGTCTATACCACAGGCACAGAAATTCCTTAACGGATTATGGAAAAAGTGGTTTCAGGGAATCTGTGCTGTCTGCTGAAAAAAAGATTTAATGAAGAATCAATGACCAAATTGAGCACTAGTCTCTTCTCAATGAAAGCCTTGTTTGACTCAAAATTCCCCTCCGTGTTTGTAGCCAACTTGAGTAAGTTTAGAAGAGCAGCACCAGCTGAGGGGTAACTGCAGCACCATGTTTGGAGAATGCCTCCCCTTTGCTTCATGCTTCCTAACATTCCTGAGCATGGTAAGCACTTGAGATTGCCACTGCCGGGCATGCCAGCTGGCTCGCCTTCCTTCTTCTGTTCTGCAGAAGAATCCTGGCGAGTGAAACATTTCCAAAATGTGTTTCTGACACAGTGGTGGAAGACTTACAGCTATTGTTTGAAACAGGCAAGAAGAAATAGCTATATGTGCTCTCCTTGTTGGGAGGAATCACATGGTAATAAAAAAGTTCTGGATTTTCACTGCAGAAGGTCAGTGTGTTTTGAATCTTTGCAATGGAGACAACCTTAGCAGACTGATTTTAGTGGAAATGCTTGTTTTGACAAGTGAGGAAACACAACAATTACTAATGCATTTTGCCACTTGAGCCTTTCTTGACAAACATGCCCGAGGATTATAATATAAATACATAACTGCTTTTCCTCATTTCAGCATGCCACTTGTAAACGATTTTGTCATAACAAAACCCATCTTCCCTGCTTTTCATTTATCTCCCTAAAATAGAAATGGTCTTTTTCCATTTACCCTGCTAGAATAAACATCTATTAATTCTCCCAGGTCACAAAACCTTCAGCTTCTGAAGGTTAGAAATGTCTGCACAGTATGCAACTCCTTTGGTTTAGTTCTGCCTTGAATCAACTCTACAGAAAATGTCCAAATATTTGCCTGGTAATGGGAAAAATGAATGTAATTGATCCATGGCTCTTATGTACAACATCAAAGTACTTAGAGACAAGAAGCTATTGTAAGACAGTGACTAATAACTGTATGAGGGGATTTCCATTAGCAGGCCCACAAGGAAGATGATTCAAGTCTGTGAGTGCTTTGTGAAAAGTCAAAACTGACATGAACTATACAAGGAGTTTTTAATAAAACAAATGTTGTGGAAAAGGGCATCACATTTTATATGTATGACTTTGGGATACATCAATTAAAGAGAGATGCAATCATAAATGAATTAAAATCACTGAATCCTCTGTGAAGTCCTCCTGCAATAAAATTTAAAGTCTTCTACCCCAAATCTTTCAAATCACTGTGTTTTTGATAGCTGTGTAGATACCAATAAGCAAAACTGAGTTACAATGAATAGTTCCAAAATCTCATGGATGAAGTGATCCTTTCCCTTACTCCAGAACATGCAACCTGATGGAAGTGCAGCAGTTCCCCAGCACAGTGCTATTTGTGAGGCTGCCATAGGTGAACTCTTGAGGTACCTGATACTGATATCTAGACAATGTATTTAAGATGAAAGAAAAGATTAAGAAAAGACTGACCAGGGAGCAAATTCTGCCATCTTTGACTTTACTTTCACTTTGCTCAAAATATTTAAACAGTGGCAGCAAATATTTGGCTCTGCAGAATCTCCCTTCTCAAGAGTTGTATTTTCATAATATTCCCAGATGAAAGTTGCATTTTCAAGTTTATTCTGGTTTAAGAAGCCTGTGCTGTTGTCAATCTCTGCCTAGATTATTATTTTAGACCCTTACAGACAATAGTTCATCTTTACTTTTGCAATCATACTTACATATGCAAGGAACATACATACATAGGTGCATTTCTTCCACACGTCATCAGAGTATTCACTGCTAAACCAGGTTTGGATTTTTTCCCCCACAAGGTAAACTGTTCATCACAGAAGCACACATACAGTGGAAGGGGGAAGAGAGAGTAAGACCATTTTTGTCTTTTCACAGTCTTTGTGGACAGCTGAAGTGCGGGACCCAGGGACCAGGCCCAGTCTTTGCCTGGAATCAGTGTGAAAAGGGAGGTAAAGAGCATATTAAATCATTCATTTCTTCTCCTTGCCTGAATTCCACTGGGGCTGTCTGGAAGGAAGGAGATAGCTTGTTCCCTGAAAAGGCACATCACAAATTCTTCCCCATTTGAGCCAAATGCTCGCAGTACAAAGGACTGCATTTTTCTGAGGCAGTGCTTTGGATGTGCTCCCTAATGTGGTTCAGCTTCCTCGCTGCCCCTTATTTCAGCCCATGTCTTAACGGTATAATTTAACCTTAAATTAGCGGCATATTTTACCCTTGTTCTGTATGCAGAAATTCCTTTGATGTAATTGGGAGCCCGTGCAAAGATGGAGGGTTTATCGTGGCCCTTTGAATGCATGTGACATGGCAATTTGTCCAAGACATATTCTCATGCAAGAAGAATGGAATCCCATTGTGGGAAAATCCAGGGCCAAACACTGCACAGAACTGACATCAATAGGATTGAACACAGTGTGAAGTTATGGCAAAATCTGATGTATTGGTTGGGGATTTTTTTTATGCATCCACTACTCCTAGCGCTGCTGATGGAGAGTGGATATCATATTGTCTCGAGAAACCCTAACTTCTGTTGCAAGAGGATGAAAGGGAGATGATCTCAAGAGTCTGAGTGACCATTTTAATTGCATACATGTGGTCAGAATCCAATCCAAATCTCATTGAAAACTGTAGAAGTGATTGTGATGGCTTTTGGATGAATCCCACTATGAAATCTTAAAATTAGGATTTGAAATAGAGTTGGTGAGCACAGAAGTGACTGTCTCACCAGATAAAAAGACATTACATAATTTTGAAATTGAACATGCTCTTTTCAATCAAAGCATCTCCAGGCTCTTTTGATTTTTTCCTCCGTTCTTTCTTAATAATGCAAGTTTTGCTGACCTTTATGCAGCCTCTCACAAGAAATTCACCAAAGACTAAAGTTCTAAGCCCAAACTTACAGAATTCTACAGAACCCTATAAATAGAGACACAAAACTTACCACACCTTATTTAGGCAGCAATTTAAACAGTATTGTTCCAGCCCTTTGACTCTAACAGTGGTCATACCTCCTTTGTGAGCTCTCCACGGGGTTGTAATTTCTAGATACATTAAATTGTGTTTTTTCTTTTAGCACAATCCAGGATAATGCAATGGAAAACAGGAGGGACTGGTTTGAAAGTTCTGGAGTTTATGAACGTCATGTGAGATAAGAAAATGTCAAGGAAAACAGATCATGGGCAGAAGCAGATGTTCAGCTTATGGCCACATCTTTGATCCTTTCTTCTTTGCTTGTCTCTTACATGATGTGTATACAGAGAGAGTATAGAGCCTACATTGCTAATGTGCAGAAGTGAGGGTCATCATGAACTCATAGGAAGATGGGTCTGTAAGTGGATTGAAAGGGGTCATAGAGTCAATATTTGCACCATTTTCTCATGAGAAAGTAGGTCCCATGTCAGCTAGAGCACAATCAGCACATAGCTTCTAGCCCATGTGTACAGCTAAATCTGGGTCAATAGCACTGCTAATCCTGAAGAAATATTTCAGTGTGTGGATGAGAGGCTCACTAGGATCAATACCTGTGCCTGAGCCTGCAGAACTATGCAGCAAACACCTGTCAGAGGAACTTGAACAATGCAGCTGGATGATTTATATCAGGATGAGGATCTGGCTTTAAACAGGCAGGGGAAGAGAATTTGGAACATAAACAACATAAACATTTAAAATTGGTTCAGACTTTTGTTAGAAAAGCAACACTTAAATTGCTGCAGAGAGCATGTGAATCACCTTGTACCTGTGCATCAGCTTTCTGGATAATGTCTTTGGTATCTCACAGGTACTGAACTTTGCCAGCTGCATGTTTCTGCAGCTGCTTTTTATTGAAAGACACAATAAACACTACAGGCGTGTAAATCCTCTATAAATAGCTTCAGCAAAAGCCATCCCTGCACTCTGTTCAAAGTTAAACACCCTACTAACTTCCTAGCCCCTCTCTACTAGCTTGTAAATTGAGTACAATACTAATAGTTACCCTTTTCTAAGTGTTTTGAGATCATCTAATGAGAGGCACTATATACTAATAAAGTCCAAAACATTGAAAGTAGTTACTTATTTATTTCTCATAATTTCTGAACCATCATTTCCAATCCACCTCTATTGTTCCCAGCAAGCAACTAAAATAATTAACAGCAGACAGTCTATTAAGAAATAGAAAGTGTTTTGGTTACTTGCTATTTGTGGGTATGCATTGTTCCAGCATGGGAGCAGCCAACTGCAGTTGGGAGAATGTTTTGTACACTACAGGCATTTTAGCTCCAATATTTACCATGTTCTGGATCTGGAAAAGTCCTGAGATTGTTCAACTGCTCCAAAGTTCAATGTCCAAAATAATGTCACTTAAAATGAATAACTCTGATTAAATAAGCTCTGTTTAAGTGCCATAATTTTACACCAGTTTAAGCCAACCTTTTTTCCTCCAACAGAATATTTTCCCCCAAATCTTTCTTTTACCCAATGGAGCCCCTCAGTTCTTTCCAGAACTTTTGGATCTATCATTTTTCAGAGATGGAGATCACTCTGATGCAGGATATATACAGAGCAACAAAAATACCAACAAGTTAGTATTTATAGCAATATATATATATATTTTTTTTTTTAAAGCTAAAAGCCAAAAAGGTAAAACAAAGAACAGCCTGGGTTGTCCTAAACACAAATAACGTGTAAGACTTGTCTGTTTGTACTGAGACTTGAACTTTTCAGTGAGACACTACAAAGCAGAGGAAGGACTGCAGAGAGAGCAGTCACCTGGCTCTAGAGAGGAAGAAGACTAATTTTCTCCTACGTGTCTTACAGGTTAAGATATCACAATGAAGCAAAATTACATTGCCTTCATTTTGAAATTGTTTTTGACACCTGAAGAAAGGCTACTTATGCCTGCAAGTTTGCATTTGTTCTGAGGATATTAGTTGTTCTAATAAAACATATTTCTACTCTTGGTTATTTCCTCTTTTTCTAAGCAGAAAAGTTACCATTGCTAGGGACACGGTTTAAGTGATCTTACTTGAAAGGAAATTTATGGCCTTGGGAATGGGGTGATGTTTGGCATGGATATCTAGGAGGAGAAAAGAACAGACCATCCTAGGAAGACTTCTTAAGGGAAAGATAGGAGAATGACTAAAATACTTTATCTTCCGGGACCAGCACCACCCTTCCCCCTGAAAAATTTCAGACCAGAACCACTTAAAATTAGAATCGCACAAAACTATTTTCTAGTACAGTCTTAATGTCATCCCTGGACCCCGTTTTGTTGAGGCTTGAGGCCTAGCCAAACTGCCTTAGTGCTCTGCTTCCCTCAGCACTGCTGTTCTTTGCACATCTCGATGCTGTGTTTGGGCAAATCTACCTCATGATGTCAAACAGAGACAGAGAACTGTGGCAGGCACGTAGCACTGACAGAGAATGCTTTCCATGAGCTATCAGCTGCTGCTTTTAATTAATCAAGAGTTAAGTGGATTCCTACCCAAACTGAGAGGAGCAGCTTCACAGATATTCCAGCAGTTAATCCCATGCTAACAAGGATGGTAGGCATCCTGGTTGGGTGGCTGGGGAGCCTGGCAGGAGGTTGTTATAGGATAACAACCTATAGGATAACTGCTAACTTTTCCCTTGCAATCCCCTTGAAATGCCTCTGGCAGACAGGGGGTATCTGTTTGCTGTTCCATGGCCATGACACCGTGTAGTCCATCCTGCAGTGCCTTGTCAGTGCTCCTCAGCCCCAGCCACCTGTGACTTCAGGCCACCCAGGCCCTGCAGGACGTGGTTGCTCTCCTCACCCCTTTTGCATTTGGGCTCCTTTCCGGAGCACTTAACAAGGCACCCAGCTGGGACAGTCTGTCTCCTGGCAGCTGTCTGAAGACCACTAGCTCGGTTAGACAGAACTGTCCCTCAGGACCACAATGACACTTTATTTTCAGATAGCTTTTGGGATAATGACTCGAGCTAAGGGATACCATTGATTAGCCACTATGCCAAGGATTGATATCATTATTGATACAAGAAAAAATATTCAAGGTATCAAAGGTGTGGTTCCAACTTACTTTTTTTAATAGTTCTTTCCATTTTATTTTCTAGATCATCAGTTAAAAGTAGGAGGATTTGAACTGGGCTATATAATTCTGCGAAAAAGTCCCTTCCCTGTTGCCTTTTTTTCTTTTCTATTCATCGCCTGCATGGTAGAGAGGATGATTTCTCCCTAAGGAGAAATAATACATGAATTATAAAAGCATGCATTGTAATTTTTTAGAAATGGAATATGCTTCACACGCCTACTGAGTGATGTGCAGGAAAATCCATGTAGTGTACATGTTACAGAAGAAGGCTTTTTTGTAAGAGATTTTTTTTTTTTAATGACCTGTGCTTAGAATACTAAAATTGAAACCTTGCTCTGGGTGGTCTTTATTTTTGGCTGAAGCCTTGTAATAGTTTCATAAATATTAATTTATGAAGAATGCAGAGCACAAGTGAATGTAGAACTGACCACTTTCTTGGTGCTCTCATATTACTTAAGCTGTATTATTATTATTATTTTCTTACAGAACAGTGGGAATACTGTTAAAAAAATTAAATGGGACTTTTATCATTGAAAAAGTTTGTGGTTTGCTTATTTGGATGAAAAAAAAATCAACTGAGCACATGCAAATAACTTCAGAAATAAAGTTCAACAGTACTAGTTTTGACACCAGCCCCGTTTGTTTCCTCTGAAATGTTTAGCCAGTCCAGCAGCCAGATATTTCAAGAACAGCCTCACAAGTGAAGATTAAATGTGTGTGTTTTTATAAAACAATGACATCTTGTTTTCAAAGTCCTGCAAGCTTAAAATGGATATTAGAGCAGTCACATATAAACTGCAGTTCCCAAGGACAACTGTTTAGCTTAAGTGCCATTTAATGTTCTCCTAAATGGTTCTGCTGTTTAGTGTGCAATACATCTTCTAGATTAGACCTTTAATCCTTTACATTGTGCTTGCTGTGTCAAAGAGGGCTTCATGCCAACTTCTTCCTATTGGTGGGTCTCATTCTCTCTCTTTTAACAGGCAGTGAAGAACATCAAAGTCTTATGTTTTGCCTCTTTGAATCCAAACAAGAAATCCAGATAAAACTAAAAGTTTTTGTGAACTAAAAACTTTAAACAGTTTAATATGTTTCCTCCTTTGTTTCTGTTTTAATTTTAGTACTTTTATGAGCACAAAGAAGTGGAGGAAAAACCAAAAATAGTTTATAAAGTGTTGGGTTTTTTATAAATGTAAAAAATTGATACAGATTAGTCAGATCCTTATGATGCTAATGAGGACTTCAGAGTGCTATGGCTTTCACACCTCAATGCCTTAAGGTGAAGAGACACAATGCCATTACAAACACGATACACTAAGTAGGGAAATTACCTGGTGCACCATATTTAAGCAGAACAGGGTATAAAACTAAGCCCAGCTTTGATGCTTAAGGCACATCAGTTTATGCTGAGCCAGCAGACAGGTTCTGTACTAACCAGAAGAGCCTCATTACTGATGGATCTTAAGTGTAAGTACTGCTTTGCAGCATAAGTCAATGGTGTGTTTCCAGAAACTAGCTCTGAATTTCTCAGTCTTGGCTATTCTTATGTTTGCTCCTGAGAGGGAAATAAATTTGCCCTGTACAGCCTCAAAAGCAAAAACATCTGCTGGTATTATGAGCAGCCCTATTGTCCAAGCTCAGCAGCGGGGAGGTCTGCACTTGTTCAGTTCTGCTTTCCTGCTAAGCATCGAGAAAGCCTGTGGGAATCATTATCAAGGTTCCTCAGGGCAGCTGGGGAATGAATTCACCTTTTTGATGCAGCCAAAAAAGGACACCCCAATGTCCTGGCTAGTACCAACTTATGCTACATACCCTGCAGGAGACGCATGTTTGGGAAAAGGTTTGGAAAACTTGCTCCAAAGCCAGTGATGGACAGTAGCCGTGGGCTAGGGAAGGACATGGCTCTGGGAAGGTTTGCTGTGGTAGCTGGCAGCTGGAGGACATGGAAAACTAAGACTCAGTGGGTGGTGGGGACGAAAAATTGATGGTGCAGCCAGAGCCCTTGGTTAGAAGGAACCTCAACTCACTTGGCCTGATTCCTTGACTTGAACATCTGACTAAAGGAACAGAGCATTTCCCACTTCTTGCCACTCACTCCAGTTGCTTCATCAGGTACAAAATGTCTACACTCAGAGACCTGGGGCCTCACATTGCTTTTCATTGTTATTTTTGTTACCCTTACCTACAAACAGGTACCTTTGCTTTGTAATTAGGAGCATTGAGAAAAGGAATATATTTCACTTCTTTATTTTTTTTTTAAACTAATGTTTCTGTTATTTAGTTTGGAGCTTACCAGTAAGAAATACATTTCATACTTGGGACCAGATGTACGCACACCCAGAAGCTGAAGTTTATCTCAAAATTTTTAATTATCAGATGTTATTCACATTTGGCCTTGAATATTAACAAAATCTGTGACCAGATGTCAGCTATTCAAGAAGAAACAAAGTCCAAGTAGCACTGACTAGGAAAGCAAACAAACCTCTTCCTGTAAGCACAGAGCCTCCAGGTTTCCATCCAAGTTGATGTTTCTGCCAGCATCGAGGAGGAATCCATTCAGTCCTCAAATTTCTTGGTGGTCCTTTAATGTTTTTTCTTTTTAGGCTCATGAATGAAAAATAACATGGGCTGTGTTCTTCCAATCCCATTCACCTTATACTTGTACTTTGGTTTTACCAAGCACTGAAAGCTTTCCAAACCTGCCTGTCAGGTCTGTAAGAGAAGACCTTCCAAACTTAAGCCTTTCCATTCAGAACCAAGCCTCAAGACCCAAGCCTATTCTAATGGCGATTTTCATCCTCTGTCTGAAAACATTTTCACAAATGTAATTATTTTCTTGACAGACTCAGCTTATGGTGATTTTTTTCAACATGGTACTGTTGTAAAGATGTTCATATAGGACAGTTTAATTGTTGATGTGGCAGATGTCCTGTCAAAGGGAGGATAAGTAGTGGTTGAATTTGTTGACAGAGTGTGTTCTTCTGTCCACAGAAAGTTGTGGAACTCCTCGTAGCTGCAGCCACAAAGCAACTGAAAATCAAGGATTAACCAAGGTAACTCTGGTGACTCACCCAAGGAACTGCTGGCAGATAGGGTCACTGATCTCCAGCTAGATGTATACACAGCTCCCCTGGTGATAAGGGATGGTAACAAAAATAGACCTGTCAGGAACCGTGAGGCAGGATAAAGCATTCCCACTTCACTCCAGACAGAGGTTTCACTTACCTGTCTTTAAGGATCTCCATGCAGAGACTCCACAGTTGCTTTAGGCAATCTTTTCCTTCACTTCCCTCAGTGAACATGCTGTCCCAAAAACATTACTCTAATCTTTCTTCCCACAGTATTTGATGCTCCTACTTGAACACATCATTTTTTCCCCTATCTCCCTTGCATGTGGGAATTAGCTTGTTCCCTTCCTCTTTGCAACAACCTTTCATATCCTTGCATACTGTTTATCACAGCTCCACTCAGTCTTCCTTGCCCGTGCTAACAGATGGAGGAAATCTCCAGTTAACAGGAAGATGGTGTAGCTGCCTTCCTATCAGCCCACCCTCGACTTCAGTGAGATAAGTAGGATCTGGAGCTCTGGTGAATTTTGACGAGCACAACAGCCCCTTGAGGGGCTTTCTGAGATAAAGTAGCGGTGAAGTTGTTCTAATTTATCTTGAGGATATAACTGGATAGTGCTCATAATCAGAGTGGGGGGCATATAAAGATAGCTGGGCTGTTCCTCCTATGCCTCTGGTTCGTGCTGCATGCAGCTCAGGAAATCCAGAATGTTTACCCACAGTAAGGTGGTGATTTGACAAGTTCTGCCCAAAGAATTGTTCATAATATCCAAAGACTTAGGCTGTGGAATACCAACCAGGGTGACATCTTTCACATTCTTCTCACAAGTTGTTTAGCTATTCATTAACTTTTCCATAAGATAATCCGTATATTTTTAAAAGAAGAAAATACCACTACAGAAATTACCTTTCATATGCCACCAAAATCAAATAGTGTTTAAAGACTTCTACCTTGACAGACTTTATATTCAGTACTCACAAATTAACGTATTATGTAAAATTGATAATCAAGTCAGCAAAGCTGCATATTAATGAGAATGTATTGGTATCAGTTTTCAAACATTGTTCTGAAATTTTAGTTAAATACTTTGGTTCAGCTCACTAATATAACTTGGCTCCTTTGTGGAGCTCTAGTGATGCAAACAGCTACAAACCGATTTAAATTGTTGGTTAATGTCAGTTTATGACTTCTTTGTGCTTCAACTGTGGTGGAAAACAGCCAGGCTGTATCTGGTTCTCTGTCTCTTGCTAATCAAAGGTATCCAATTGCCTTCCACTAAGGCCTTTTGTGTGCTCTATAATACACTTTAATTATATTCTTTGTTACTTATATTCTGATATCTAATAATTTATAGTAAGATTCTGCCCTTAAAATTCTACAGTGTGATGAAGACTATAAATTTATATTATATTTATATACCAGTGGGTGTACTGAAGACAGACTTGAAAAGAATAAACAATCTATGTCTGAGGAAGCCTTTTAGATATCACTATTCATTGAAATAGCACATTTAAGTAGAAAACCACACACTAAGCACTTGCTGTTCATGTGTATATGAAGGCATAACTGTAATACTCTTCAAAATGCAAAAAAAAAAAAAAATTCAAAGATAACATCTTCGTTAGTGCATAGGCTTCCCATCAGCCATAAAAAATGAAAGGGACAGATGCACCAGATGTAAGCATGGATCCATGTTAGTGGTAGCCATAACAGAGAAATGCATTCATGTGAAATACACCATTGTGTGCATTCTGAAGCCCAGAGAATTTTTGCAGTCTGTGCTTTCTTCCTACGCACAGCTGCAAAGATAACACTGTCTACTGTTCAAGGGCTCCATGGGGGATTCCTTGAAACAGTTCTGTTCTTTCAATTCTTGTTAAGGCTTACATCCCCATTTCACCTGATGATCAACTCACTATCTGGGTCAACTGCTGGCATAAATCCCATCAGCAATTATAATTTTAACTTGACAGTATCATCCCTATAGTGAGAGAGCAAGTTGGAGCTTTACAGTGAGTCTGGCTGGATCATTTTTCTTTTTTCTTCCCCTATAGTGCATGAAAGGGCTTCTCCATGTTTACCTTTAGCTGCTAAAATTTCTGGGATGATGATATACTTTTATGATGCACTAAAATAATAAGGACAATGACACATGATACCCTTGAACCCAAAATGCTTTGAGGAAGAAATATAGATGCATAGGCCCTTATCCAAAGCTTACTGAAATCACTGGGAGGCCTTTCCATAAATTTTAACAGACTTTGGATCTGACCCTAAGTTATTTATTAATGACAAAAACAGGTGATGCACTTTCTGCAGTTTAGACAAACCTTCTGAATTTGCCAATTAGAAATTTAACAGGAGTGGTACCTTCTGGTTTCTTTCAGGAACAACTGCTCTTACTAATAAATGCTTGCACTTCAAGTCTGTAACATTTACACAGTTGCCACACATTAAATTGAGTGTCACATTAAAAACAGTTTTTAGGTCACGTGATCTGCCGTGATAGATGTCTTTGGAGATCAATTCTGTCAAATTGTGCTTCTCTAGATTACACTTCAGTGCCTGAAGACTTGCAGCAAGTGCTTGAAAAACTCTTAGTAGACCAGCTACAAAGGGGTTTCTAAAGATTTCTTAGTAGAGACCATACTTTGGACTATGCAGCTCAAGAGCATGATCAAAGTTTGGCAGGGAAGATACCTCAGGTTTTAATGGAGCCTCCCAGTGGGGGGGGTGTGCGTTGAGATAAGAGAAAAGTATAAAGCTCGTTTGAGAGAGTTAGTGGCCAGGACTTCATTCCTGTAAAAAGGAGATGTAAAGAGGTTTAAGCTTTACAGTCTACATCTGAATTAAAAAAAAAAAAGGCTGTCTCCCCAAGTTTCTAATGGGGGAATCTATATTATTTTTAATCCGAGCAGTTGAAGATGTCAGCCTTGTATTGGCCTACCTTTATGTAAGAAACAGAAGTCCACATAGAGACTGTGGATTAGACTTTTCTGTCAGTAACATTTATTTAAATGGAGATAACACTGCAAAAGAAGTATTTTCACCTTGAAAAAAGATGGTGGAAGTGAGAAGAGAATTAAGTTCTTTTTTTTTTCCAGGAAAATATGCAGAATATTTGAGATGTGAAAGTGTGCTACAGAATGTTTGCTGTTGGGTACTGCTGTAAATCTTTACTCTTTGAAACATTAGAGTCTATTAAAAGTTAGATTTAAAAACTGTTTTGATTATCTTAGTGCATTCACTAGTTTTATCATATCCTTTTGTTACTCCAACAAAAATTAAGTAGCCCATTATTCCTCATATGAAGTGCTATGAAGAGTTTTGGACTGTAGTCTCCATGTAATTATTACCTCTTGCCCTGAAAGGCCGTGGAGGAAGAAATCTGCCAGCCTATGAAAGCTATGCATGCTTCAGGAATAAAATTATCAGCAGGAGTAAAACAAGGATTTAAATGAAGAGAAGGAGAAGGCAAAGATATTTCCTTTTCATTCACTAGCTATTCAAAGACGATTGGATTAAAACAACTATTAATTTTTTCCAAATAAATCATCTCTGCATGGCTTGAAATACTTCATTTGAGCTATTCATGCATTTGCTATTGAAGCATTTACTAAATCATCCAGTTAATCCAGAAATCATCTCCAGTAACCTCACTATGGATTTGTATCCTTGTTCCCCACCAGCACAGCCACTCAGATAAGAATGGGAGCTCCATTTTTTCAGGAGTCCCCAGAGAGTTTTTGAGTGATGCTTCATGTGTGTGAAAAGAAAAACAAAGCAGAAAGTTCAGAGGGTCATTACATTACATGACATTACGATATGCTCCGTTCATTCTTGGCCACACTCTCTTCAGTGTCCAGAATATTTGTTTGTCTCCTTGGCTGACAAAACAGAAAGCTAAGATGCAATGCACAAAGACACCCTATCTCATAAAAATCACACAGCTGTAGGATGTTCTATATGTTTCAAGAACTGGGATTGCACAGAAAGGAATTATTTGAAATGTACTATGTTGGCTGTTTTTTAAAATTTATACCCAAATCGTGGATTTTTCTGGACAAGGGCTGAAATCTCTTCTTCCAGTATCCTTGAGTTTGGGGGCAACTCTGAATTCAAATCCAGATGTGGATAGGAGAGTTAATCTCACTTCTTGCTGTGAATAACTCACGGAAAAAATAAAATTCAGTAATCTAAATGTACCATAGTTTTTATTGTCAGCTGATTTAGATTCCTTAATTAACTCTTTTATTTGGAAAACATTTCAGATGCTGAATGGGACTGTTTTTCAAATCTGCAACTCTGTATTTCAGAATATTCTTCCCTGGCAAAATCTTTTTCACAAGATTTCTGAGTAGTGTGCCTTGTTTTCAGGTAACATCAGCCTTTTTCTGAAATTTGTGTTACTTTCTTTGGTGGGTCATGGTAGGTCAAGAAAAGAACACAAACAAAATGCACCTTGCCTTGATCCCTCATCATCTTTTTCTAAAGGGAGGTAATGAGGTTATTCTGAGGACTATCCATCATTCCTCTGGTGGTCCAACCACTTCACTTAGTTTATGATTTGCTGCCAGTGAAGCAGTATCAGCACAACCTGAGGCGTTGCTCTCAGGTTGACAGTGACAGACTGTTCCCTGTAGGAACAGCAATATACAATGCAAGGCATACACTGACTTACAAGTCTGGCAAGATTTAAAATTAAATGGCAGTAAATGGAAATAAAACTTCTATTCAAGGTCTGAGTGGGGTCTGGTCTAATTCATGGGGCATTAATAATTTTGTTGGCAGATCAGCAAAGGGTTTCTTAATATTGTGACATCATTTTGTTGATTTGAGAGGAAACGTCTTGTAAATCAGATAAGAACATTTCTCATCACTGTCCAAATGCATTTGAGGGAAGTGACAATAGAACTGGAATCAGTTTTTCTTGTTTGTGTTCTGGCCATGCACACAGTATCTCTTCCGTTGCAGATGTCTGTCAACAGGGCTGAACAGAAGTCCTTGCTCATGGAACATTACAGGAGGTAGGCTACAGAAAATGGCTCACACAGCTGCTCACTCATGGCTCTCAAGAGTCCCTCTTTTTCTGTTCTGCAGTATTCTAAAACTATGGATTTTATTGAAGATTTTTTAAAAATCAAACCCTCTATCTTGAGTTCCAATGTTCTTCATAACTTTTATGCTCCCTTGATAATGAGTATATAAGTGCAAACCACACAAATTCCTACTCCTGATGGTTTTGGAGCCCTACCTCAGTGCAAAATACAGCTGAGAAAACAGTTTAAGAAAATCCAGCACTCAACCGACCATAACAATTTCAAGTGTCTTTAAACAAGCCTAAATTGTTGGGCTAGGATGGGTCTTTGGGCCTAAATCTACAAGTCTACTAGCCAGCTCATGGATCCAGACTTCCTTCAGTAAAGCTGAGCCAGTTCAATCACTCTCTAACTGGAACATAGTGCATACAGGCTCCAGATGCAGTTTCAGTCAAACTTTGGGAAGTTCATAACAATACCTGAGCTGTAAGTGCAATTTTTTTATTATGCATTGGAATGCTGGACAATGCATGGTCAAAATCAAGAAGTTTTCTTCTGTACTCAGGAATAGCCTCACTATGAACTGGGGAGAGAGGCAAGAAGGGATTTTATGACCCACAGTACTATTGAGTGGCATGGGAATAGAAGCAAGAATTACTGGACAGAGTATAAAACTCTGCAGTACGTCTTCCCCCCATAAACTTGTGCTTGCATGTCCTGTGAGCACACACAGGCATGTGCATGTGCTGACAAGCACAACTCATGAGTATTTGGAAAAAGTTTGCGGACAGAGGGAATACTTTATCTCCACTGTAATTTACGTTTTTATGGGAAGAATGCCCTTTTATATGCTCTACATAGCTGAAAGAGTTGATGATGGACTCATCAATGGGTGTTCTCCCACATTCATGGCTCCTAACTGTACCTAGCGTGCACTGAGGAAAACATGATACACTCAATAAAAGAAGCAGAGGGCTTTTGTTTCCACATAGGACTCCTGGCTTTACTGGTCAAACTGCTTCCAGAGATGTCAGCAGTTGCAGAGCCCTTTCATATGCTGAAAATATGAACCCACACCATTCCAGGCAGCATTTGTGTTAGCAATGGAATTTTTAAATAGAAATAATTAGTTTTGCTGGCTACGGTTGTTACATCTGGCATACATTTGCCCCAGTGAACCCTATTTTTAAAAAACAAAGCATCTGAATTGAGGTTCCAGATTATACTAGTTACTGATCTTTGCAAGCCTAATCCATTCTTATAAGCAACGCCTCTGTGGTGTTTTCTTCCCCAAAGGATATAGTATGGGTGCAACCCAAGCTTTATTGTGCTTAATCTGAACCAGAAGTTTGAGCTGATTATTTTAAAAGGCATGCTGTTTCTTAAAAGTGATTTTCTTCCTGTCTTCATGCTGTGCTGATAAGAAGTTATAAGTGGATCTCTTTAATGCTCCAGGCTGGAGTGATACAGAAGAAGGCAGCCATGCATCTCTGGGCTACACAGCCCAAGGCTAAGCCAGTTGATGTAGCAACAGTAAAGGCTGCAAAAAAATACATTTTTACTTTGAAGCATATATACCACAGATTTTAATTTCTGGAATCAGCACATGTGGGGTGAAATTATGCCTGGTGCATAAAGGTGCTAAACAAGGACAGAGGGAAAGACCTTGCCCTTTCAGCACAATGACCTGGGACCTGTAGTGCTGTTGACAATGACAGTAAGCCCAAAGCGCAGGGAGGGCAGGGGTCAAGAAATGTCCCCTGCAACCTTTCAAAGGACCCTGATGCCCAGCAGGCCAGTGTAGCCTCTATCAAATTGTCCTTCCCACCTCTATCTTCTGACTGGTGTCCCCAGTGAGGCTGTGGAGCACCCAGGTCCAAGCTCTCAGGGACCTCGTGCTCCTTTATCTCTAATAATGGGGGCAGTGCACATGCCCCTGCTATTGCAGCCTCACTTCAGCTGCTGCACCCTGCACACTGATCATTGCAAACACTGGGTTTACCTCTGAGCTGGTGTCTGAAATAATGGCATAGTTAATACAGAGATAGTGTGCATTCATACTTCAGCTGGTGCTGGATGTGGGACAGCAATCTCCAGCACTGAGAGAGTTGGCTTCGAGGTAATTCCTGGCTCATTCTAAACTCCGATTGGCCCAAATGCATTTAAGTTGCTGCAATGAATGGTCCTGTCTATTGATCTTCCTGTAATCAGTTCTCTCTGCTAGACAAATACAGGTACTATAAAACCTAATTAGGTGCTTTTACTGTTTAAATACATTTGTCAGTTGAGATGTGTCCTCTGTTCAACATACAATATTCACAAGTCATAAAAATCTCCTTTTGGTGATAAAAATGCCATTTCATATAATACTCTTATTTTTTAACTAGCAAAAGCAGACAGAGCAATCTTCACAAACCCTGGATTGTCAGACTCTCTGTACTATCAGCAGGTACTAGAGCAATTTTATCAGCTGCCTTAGAAACCATTATTGATTCTCAAATCAGTAGTCAGGTCTGTTTCTATTTGTAACCCAATAACATGCACAAGAGATAAATAAAATAATAATTTGTTAAACTCTTGGCATCCCAGAGCTTCATGTTCAGATATCCAAAGTGACTCTAATGTATCTTGATTATGCCTGCATTATATCATGATGTCAGAATCTTAGTAATTAAAGAGCTGGAGTGAAATCACAACGCTGAGATCACATATGCACTGCATGTGCATATCCCTCCCTGCAGAACTGCTATCCCTATTATATCTTCACAAATGTTAAACGCACATTTATATATTCATGGGAATTAAACATGAGAATGTGAAATATCAAACTGCAGTCTCAATGTCATAATTAAGTTTTATTAATTATTCTTCATGCTAAATCGCCTCCTTGAGAAATTTCTTTCCTCATTCATTTGCCCTACATTTTATTCTAGCAGCTCCAAATTGCAAGGAAACTGGTAACAGATCTTCTTGTGTCCAACTAGTTGAAGACAGGAATTAAGATAACCAAACTTAATCAAGTCTGATTTATCCACAGTTATGTAGTTTCTGTTATTTCTCCTGATTTATTTTTTTTTTAGCCCCCGGGATATATAAAACTAAATCTTATAAGAAGAACAGAAAGCTAGTGCTGTCCTTTTCAACCTCAGACCAAACTTTCAATGATTAGCCAGTTTTAAGCAGAGCCAGATGAGACCTCCCAGTTTCCTGTTGGCCATGTCCTTGGTATCTTAGGAAAATACTGTCCTGTTACTTTAGAAACAGAAGCCAACAACAAACACTGAACGGAGGTGGCCAAGAAAAGTGACAGAGTTAAATGGCTGTGTCATATCTGGCAGAGAACCAGATGAAATTATCCAGGCCTTAGATAGTTGAGATCGAATATGTTCTCAGGCAAGTTGCAAAGCAAGAGGAAATTCCAGTAAATCATTTACTTAATGAGATCAATGTGCAACAGATCTTTTTTCTCTCCTACAAAGTTAATATTAGTATTCTGTTACCATCCTTTTTTTTCCTGTTTGCTAAGTTATCATGTAAGATGCCAACAGGGTCTGGCACTAATTGGGGTCTGACGTTACTCATAAAGGTACAGTGTGGATTAGGAGCAACTGCTGCACCTGGCTGAAAAATGCAAACTCTTCAGAGTTGTGACCAACCTGTATAAGACACCTTACTCCTGTCAGGGATCCCTGGTCAGATGGGTAGGAGCCAGGATTATCAGATTCCCAATTTGATCACATTCCTACCACTAAGAGCTTCAGATGCACCTTTTATTTATTCTTTAATATATTAGTGTTTTGTAAAAAAACATAGAATTTCCCTTCCATGAAACTGGTTTAGTGTTTTTTTGCTTGTTACTGCAATTTGAAAGGAACATCTCCTAAAATCCTGGGATTTTTCACATATGTACAATTTTGCCTCCTGGACCTTTCAACAACCACACTGGAGTCAGTGGAATTATAGCTCCCTTGCCCAGTTAAAACTGCTCTACGTTTGTGGACAAATTCAAACCTTGTGTTAGGAAGCACAGTTCCAACCACACTTGTGGAGGTTTCAGAGTCTCAGATTCCACCCACTTTTTTGAAAGCATGTGGCAGGCAGAGGAGAGAAACCCTATTAATGCCACCAGTGAGACATGGAGAGTAATGTGAGCTCAAATGTTGTTAGACACCAGAGAATCCACATGGAAGAGAGCCCAAATACATGTTCCAACCACCTGAAAAACTAAAGGACAAAGATCTATAAAACCTAACACGAGGATTTACAGGAAATCAGGTCTCTTTGGTCCCAGTGTTCTCCGAATTACTCATTTATAGGCTCAATTTTCTATGTACACCCTCAACAGCAGTAACCAAGGCAGTATCATTCTGTAGTCAAGGATACAGGAGGACCACAAGTACTTTGCACAGCATCTCTTGACAGCACCGTCCTTTGCCCCCGTGTTCCACTGCACACGGCAGTGCTTTGGAAATCAAGTACCGAGGATGAAAACCTATGCAACAAGGAAAGAAACTTCTGCCATCGACATGCAACTTCACAATGGCATCCCACACAGGTTCTTGTTACCCCTTTGGAAGCATTTGTATTTGATTAGTCTGGTCTAATCTAGTGTTATCCATCAGGCAGTGGGAAGGGAATAAGCTGGCGGTGGCGAACGCCTGACACTTGCCAAGTTTGAGCAAAGCTGCTTGTGCAATTTGGAACAACTGCTTCCAAGATCTGATTACTGCCATCCTTCTCCCACCTTCAGTCTTTCACACTCTGAGTAAAATTGGATGGTGGGAGGTTTGTGTCCATGCATGTTTTTGCTTAGCACCTAGGACAAAGAAGCAGTAATGCGGCTGAGAGACTCACACTGTTCCCCCTTGGAGCCCTGGAGCTACCGGGGGCTGATCCTACCTGGAAAAGAAGCCCTGTAGAAAACTGCCAGCCTCTGCCAAGGGAAGGGAGGAAGCCTCACAGGGTAGGGGAAGGGTGTCATTCCCCTTTATTCTGGCTTCAAAAGCTCATGGACCTGAAGGCTGGTGATATTTACAGAGTTCCCAATACTTCCAGATGAAATCAGAAGAGGCAAGTGGCTTGAAGCTGCCTTCGCAATATGCACAAAATCTACAGGAGTAAGTCAGTAAATGAGCAAAATATACTGAATACAAAGGATCATCAGGTCTTTGCTTTCATTTTCTTACCCTTAAAATGCTTCTGTGGTTATTTTTATCCACTCAGTAGAACCTCTCAAAAATGCAATGATGTATTAGGAAGCTTTTTTCTGGTTGTTTATTCATTATTTAGTGTAATCCCAGGCTGACTTTAAAGATCCAGCTTTTTAGAAAATATTCAATTACCTAATATATTTCCTTTAAAATGACAGGATATGAACACATCTGCTTCGTAAAAAAATAAAAATAAAGGATGACTTTCTTTTGGAATTACACTTTATACATGAAAATAAAACTAATGAAGTCAGTTGTTCAGATGAAATTATTGTACTGTAGGTATGTCAAAGACAGTGGGATAACCCATGGGATGGAATTTCAGGAACAGCTAATTATTTGCTTTTTAAAGAAATACCATTTCCTTTCCTTAATGAGCCAACTTTCAGGAAATGAGTACAGAGACGGGAGAAGAGAGGAAGAAATATAGTATTCTGGAAACTAAAAATCTTGTTGGTGTTCCTTCTGCAATTTTTGTGGCTAAGACACTGAATGGATTCCATAAGTGGGATTTTGTCAGTATGCCAAATCTACATGGTCTTCTATCTTTTAAAAAATGCCTTTGATTTTCACAGGCTACAGCCCAGCTTGGGACTCGCCGTTTTTTAAAAAAGCATATCCTGCTGCTACAGGAAATATTTTTCTCAACACCACTGTATTTTATTTTTTTAAATCATATTTAAAATGAATCTTACAGAAATCCCAACAGCACTCTTACACATAACACAAAGGAGTTCATTTTACCTATTTACAGGAGAAAAACTCACGGAATTAACATATTTGGAAATGATGTGAAAATGCAAAATGGATTTAAGTTTTTTTTAAGGTGATCAAGTACTGAATGTAGTAGGATATGAGACTATGACTTTCCTTCACTTTTGGAGAAAGACCATACAACATACTGAATACAGGGGTTGGTTTATTTTACATGGAATTACAGAGGGTACTACTTCATTTTTCTAGTAGGGAAACTTATTGACACTGGATAAGGCAATTCCATCAAGCTTGAGAATTCAGGATTGGGCCAAAACTAAATCTCCATGTTTGCATATAACCACACACTGACAACATTCAGGTCTGAGCAGTTTAATAATCTTTACTTCTTATAGTGGGCCAAGTTCAGATGCAGAAAACCCTTTTTGCTGATGCAAACATGCGAGCAAAGATCTGCAGTGAAAGGTTTGGGTTGCTTTTAATACATCATCCCTATTGGGTTACTTACAAGTCATCTGCAAGAAACCCAAGTTTGCTGTTATTAATAAAGAGGTTTTGAGAAAGTATTACCAGGCAACCATCATTACTGAAGTGTGCTGGACTACTGAAGTATGGGGCTGCAGCAATAGAAGGTTGTTACAGAAAACCACAGTGGTAATCAGCTAGTGCAGTAGTTTGTAGGGAACAGTCTTAAATCAATGATGTAGTTCCATATAAAATGTGAAGGAAAAAACCTGGGATATTGGTATTTTTATTGGTGACATGTGACTGGTTTTATGCACTGTATATTTTCATCCTGTAATCCTTTGCTTCACCAGGTTCCAGGTCAGTAAATCACTCAAAAGAGTCATTGACTGCACTGGCAGAAAGTTACCAGCAAGAATGGCCATCATTTAATCCTGGCAGCAAATTAAAACATCTTGCCTCTGATCTTCAGAAAAGCAGCCTCATTACATAAAGCCTACCAGATTACCAACCCAGCCCTCCATAAGTAATTCAAATGGAAAAATGAGAGAAAAGAGGTACTAAGCAGCCAGCCCACATTGCTCCTTTGTTTACTGTAAGCTACAGAAACAGAGATGACTGGATGAACCTTTGGGTTTTGTTATCTATTGTCTAGGAAGTCCTTGTTTTCATGGGTCAAAAATCTCTCCTGACAGGGTCCATTCAACTGATAATCATCAGTGTGGGCCTCAGTAAGCCATGGGGTATCTTAAACCCTAAAGGGATGCTTAGCATATTCTGAAAGACTAAGCCATCAGGAAATGTTTTTGGCAAATGTCACTCAGGTTTCTTGAATATACCCAAACTGATCCTGGTTCTGAAAAATCAGGTATTTAAGAGATCCAAAGAAATAATGCATATCCTTTTCAGAGCCAGGTTAACTTAATAAGGAAGAGATACTGCAGTTGATTGTTGATTTTGACAAAACTGCTTTGAAATAAAACATATTTTTCAGCACAAGCTACATCTAATTTGTTCAGTCCTAATCAAATATTAGAGTATAAGAATTTGAGCATGGAGAGATCCAAGACAGACTGTGAGTTTGGAGAAAGATGCTAAGATTGTTACAACTGAGTAAGCTCATGTAGATTTGGTTAGATTCAAAGAACAAATTTTTGTGCCAAGTTTTTCAAATTCCAATAAATTTAATTGTCTTGTTTCAAATTTTTATTCCCCTTGAACAAAATGCCATCTGCTTTTACTATATCAAATGCCACAGTCCATTCTTGGCAAAAATGGAGTCTGTGGCAAAATAACAGAGAAATATATTTTTAAGAATATGTGTTCAGCATATTTGCCTTATTTTCCTTACTACCTTTTTAAATCATCATACCCTTAAGTTGATTTTAAGTGAAATCAGAAAACAGATCTGTTTAAATTTGATGAAGTAACCCCTCATGGATGGTGAAACGACTTCCTAAGTACATTTTATGTTCTTTTGGTTCTTGAGTTTTTCATTTTCCACAAATGGAACAGATTTACGTGAGCTCACATGACAGCTCTGGCTTGGTGAGAAGTGACCATGGCTGCCAGAGACTACTTAGCCTTTAGGTACCTCAGCAAGGTAGTACTGTATGTTTAATAGAACTAGGTGTAAAGTGATGGTCTTTTTTCACTGTTTATTGCTAAGCCAACCTACTATAAAACATTGATCTCTCAGATACAGGAGACACATGACTCCCATGCCACTAGGTCCAGCAGGCTTAACCTGCTGAACTCAAAGTGCTAAAAGGACTTAAAATGTAATCATTAGTAGATTTTTGCAAGCAGCTGGTAAAACAAGACTTCTAGGCAGTCAGGGTCCTTTAATTTATTTCTTAATCCTGCCAAATCAGCAGAAAAGTATTTTAACTTAGTTCCACTTGGCAGACAAAAGGTAGGATTCCAAGGGGACAGCACAAGAGAAAGCATCCATGCAGGTGGAAAAAGATAAACTAATGATAAACTCTGTGTAGTGATGCCTATCAGCACTGAGGTCCACATTTTTAATGTTTCTTTGGAGGCAAAAGAAAAAAAAGTAGAAATACTATATCTTGTTTTGGCTCAACCCTGCTAGAAATAAACCATTACTTTTTTCAAAGCACCAGCAGTGTTCTGCTCAGTCTTTCCAGCCTCTATTAAATCCAGCACATTGTACTGAGACAAAAGAGATCAGGGAACTTCCCCTTCTTTCCTCCCCATCCAATTCAGAGCTCGTTTGTCAGCAAGAGTTATTGCCCTAACAAGTAACTTACAAGTCACCCGTTTGTAGCAGTTCACTTTTCCCATTAAGGGAAGACATGGCAGTGGGCAGCCTTTACAACCAGTTTTCCCATTGTTCAAGCTTGACCCTTCCAGTGCTTGCACACAAGATGTCAGGGCAAATGATAAGGACTGCACCTTTGAAGGCAAACAAAAACCTTCCATCCATCCAAATAATTTTTTCCCTTGGTTAGTACTTCCTTTACAGATTTTTGGGATACTGAAATACATAATGAACCCGATTTCTTGTCAGCTCATCCCTGAATTTACAGGAAAATCTGTAGTGCTTGTTAACTAGAGGTATTGACTAGGCTGCAGTGATTGCTGTACAAATATATGCCACACACTTATTTTCATGATCTCATTTAGATGACCTGTTTAATTGAATGCAAACTACAGACTTGATCTCTTGCCATGTAGGGCACACAGGAAATCCTGGAATAACATCCAAAGACTGAAGTGGTCTGAAAAACAACCCCTTTGGTTTAACATACAGCCAAATTTTTTAAGGAAGCAGAAATGCACAAACAAACAAACAAAACAAAACAAAAACAACAACCAAACAACAACAACAACAACCAACTGAAAAAAGCCCTTGTTGCCCCTGAGATCATAATGTGCAACTCTGGCTGACTGGACTGATGTTACCTGACCTGATATTCGAGTTAATTCTCATTAATTAATTGAGCTATTGCTTGATTGACTGGCACATAATATGAACCTAAAAAGCAACATGACACTTAAAAATTTCATAAGAGGAGTGAGAGAGAGGACATGAGAATAAATATATTGAAAGTATTCTCTAGGGAGGTTTTGTTATATTCCTTTATTAAAACATTACAAAAGGTCTCCAAGCTATTTGTTTTCAACACTAAAAAAAGCTCTGACCAAAATGCATGTCATGCTTTTAATATCATCTTCAATGAAAGCCAAACTTGGAGTGGGGTTGGGCTGCCAAAATTTCCTTAGTGGCTACAGAATTAATGGATGCAGGTTCATTAACTCTCATCTGCTGCACCGTACATTGCTCAGCTGGCAATCAGAGGTGTTTCTCAGTTTCTAATCCACAAAGATCTGGCAGTCAAGTCAAGCCTTACCATCTCACGTGCCCAGCAAGCACACTGCAAACCAGTGTGGCTTTTCAGATGTTGCTGAAGGCATATTCTAACTACAGCTGATGTTACAGAAATAGAGGTAGCAGTGTAATTTGGCTCATGTTATTTTTATTGTCAGTGATGATGAATGAAATGAAAGCTCTGGAGGGCTTGGGGAGGTTTTAGCTTGAAAAACTGAAAGTTTTCAGCTGAAAAGTGGGTAAATGTAGTAAGTATTCAGTGGGAAACAGTAAATACAGGCTCTGATAAAGTGATTATTAGAGTCACATTTTAAGGACAGAATTGTTCCTTCATGTAGTGTCATCTACTGCGACCAAAACCTACTCATAGGCCTGCATGAACAGCTTCATTTATGGATTCAAAGCCACAAGCCACCTAGTATTTGAAGAAAAGTTTCCATACTTGGAAAATGCATGCAATATAAGATTACTGTACTGGTTATCAGGATTTTAGATTCTTAGACAAAAAATTTGCTGCTGTTACTGGAATATAGTCTCATTATCTCAATATCAGAACAATTACCTATTCAGTAAGAAGGAGATACAAACAAAACCCAGAGTCTGCAGTGAAAGGGAATACAAAAAGTAATTTTTTCCATTCACATGTAGAAATTCTGAGCTCTAAACAGAAATATGCTTGCTCAAAAAACTACACTTTTTTAGAAGCACAATCTTTTAGTTCTGTCTTCTTCTTTTATTTTATAACAAGGAGCTACTCAGAATTGCTATCTTCTGTTTTAGTAAAAGCCATTAATTTTTAGATTTAGATTTTTAGATAAAGAGTGTAGAAGTCGCTCTGGTAAATTTTTGTAATTACAAGAGTAACTTTGAAGAGTGGAGCTTAAATATGGACTACTTCAGATATATGATTTTGTTTTTTAAACTACATTATCTAAAGACCCAGTTTACTTCGCAGCAACAAATGTGTCCTTGACTTTTGCTTCAGGCCCCTTCCCAGCCAGAAGGATTGTGATCCCAGGCTCAGAGGGAGATCAGCTCCTTCCTGAATGGCAGCAGAAACCTCCAAGGTCCCCAAAACTGGACTGCAGATGTTTTCCTGGTCAGTGCAACTACTGCAGCAGTTAGTCAGGTCAGCCCTCTTTTCAAATTCTTTAATGTTCTATTTCCACACCTGAAAATGGCCTTTAATTAATCAATTGCAGTGGGTTTGTTTTTCTCTGAGTAAGAAAGAAGAGAGGAAAAACTGGAACAGGAGCTGCTTAGTGATTTGAAGGCAACTTGAGCTGAAAGACATGAGAAATATAGCAGAGATGGCAATAGACTAGTCCTAGTTTTGTCATCCAAAATAGATGTAAGAAATTTTATAATACAGAGTGTACTACATCTGATATCTTAACAACTGAAAATAACATCAAAACTGGAATTTGTTAGGAAGCATAAAATCGCATTTAAAACAAATGTCTGTGGGGACACGTGCAATTTATATACCCTAATACATATTTAATACAGAGCCTGCTTTTTGCAGTTAGGATTATAAACTGTTCACTTAGAAGTGCCAGGAGTTAGCAGCAGAGAGAAAGCAGGAACAAAGTTCTGAACGTGTAGGATTCCAGGATTAATACCTTCTAAACCAGACCTGATTGATGCTCTCAGGTCAGTATACATAATTCCCATGCAGCCCTTTTTAATGGGATGGGACATTCCTCAAGAATGTGAGAAAAATGAGGTAGTCATCAGGCTGGACCAGTATTCTTTCATACAGAAATTAAACAAACTCAGCACAACTCTGACTATCTCCTTTGCAAGTGGGCTACACAGTCATAAGGACTACACAAGAATTTGCAAGGAAGAAAATTAGACTGAAGCTCCACATAATAAAGTGGAGTTCAATGGCACAGGAAGCCTCAGGGAATGAATGTCTTAGAATGAAAATGATCACTTATTAAAAAATTGTTTAACTGTTTCTTTTAGCACTGTGTATGATTTTCTACCAGTACAGCAGAAATTTTGGCTACAAAAATGAAACGTGAAACTCCTCCTGCCTGCCAGTTTTAATCAAATATAGAGCTCAGCCTGAACCTATGCAAGGCTGAAATGATGCTGATGGAAGTGGAACTGGCTGTCTCCCATTAAAAGCCTGCAAGCTTTTTTTTGTTAAGGTTGTATGAAGGCTTGGAGTCTTATCTGACTCCTTACTGGGTCTGGATGACTGGGCACCTTCCCAAAAATACCTTCTCACATCTTTAGCTTTATGGGGAGTTTCATCCCTTCCTCCTGCTGAGGCCACAATATCCTCTGCATTTGTTACCTGATGGCTGTGTTATTAACAGCCTCCTGCTTCCCAAGCCAAAAGTAAGACAACGTGCTGGCTCCAGATGTGGCAGAAGGAGGCCATCTGCCCTGTGCCTGCCTTAGATCACTGTAATTACTTCAGGCCAGTGCTCAGGTCCTTTTTTCAACTCCAGGTAATTCCTGATGCCAGTTTACAGCCTTTGGAGAATGAAGGCCTGCTGCAGTTGCAAACCACTGAGGCTCACAACAAAGCCTTTGAGATGCAGGTTCAAAAAAATTTTTGAAGGCAATCCAGCATTGTAAAAACCTCTCTGTGAACATCAGCGCAATAGAGACTCTGACTATCTTTAGAAAATAAAGAAAATCTTCCTCCTGGAGAATGCTTAGCATCAGAAGCACTGATTGCTTCAAGTTTCAAACTATTTAATTTGCCTTTTCAAAGAGCTGCTCGGACCAAGTTTTGACCCCCAAAAACTAAGGCAGAAATGCTAAATAGTAAAGAAATTCATCAGTTCTTTTGCTAGAGGAACTCACACACAGGCTAAATGGCGAAGGCCACAACTCACCAGCTTCAGGCCATAGTTCAATGGTACAAGTTCAGCTTTATATTTCTAACTTCTAACACCAAAGAGAGATGACAAAAATCACTGGTCTGGTGTAAACTCATTTGACCAGTGCAACTTCTGATGGATTATCTTTGCAACAGCAGGCTTCAAACTTAATCAGGTACCAGCTTTCACCACACTGCCAGGCATAAAAATATCTGGAAAGCATACAGCCAGAGTAAACTCTGTAACATGTGCTCTGCCAAATTTCACAGAAAAGTGATCCTATGCCCTGATTTAGGTCCAAATTTCACTGCTAGA
The DNA here is from genome assembly GCA_013399835.1 of Leptocoma aspasia. Taxonomy (NCBI): domain Eukaryota; kingdom Metazoa; phylum Chordata; class Aves; order Passeriformes; family Nectariniidae; genus Leptocoma; species Leptocoma aspasia. The sequence continues at coordinate 2,556,543 of VXAX01003727.1, read as the reverse complement.
TAACAGCAGTGAACAGTTTCAACAGAAATACTTCTGGAACTATCACTTATCTTGCAATAATTTATTTTTCATCATGATTTAACTTCTGCTCAACTCTAATCTCATTGTTGTTACTGCCCAAGTGTTTTGCCCTGTATACATAAGTAAGAGAGTCTTCCCCAACCTCGTGTGGATTTATAGATACAAACATACACATAGATGCCTGCATATATTGGTCCTTTGGGGAACAAAGGTCATGCTTATACTTTTCTCCGTATCTGTTTAAAATTTTTTTCTGTGGAGTCACAGATCAAAAAAGACACACCATCTCACTGATAAAATGGCCCATCAGACATAATTTGGAGGCTGCTGCCATTTCCCCAAGATCTCTCCTGCCAGTTGCAAATCTTCATGCTTCTTTAAGACCTCTTTTCAAGCCAACTCCTTCATTTTTACCAAAGCTTTCCTTTAGTTCCCCATGTACTGTTCAATCTGGCAGTTCTTCCCCTGTAACCCCATGGCCTGGGGACAAAGGGTGGCCTTCCCCTGTAGCAACAGCAATTTGGGGCAAGCTCCCCCTCCTGAGAGCTACTCCATGGGCAGTGGATGCCCTTGTGCTGTAGGTGCTCACATCCCCTCAGGGTGGGGGGTAACCCCAGGGCAGGCTGTGCAGCCCAGGCTGTGATTGCCCCTCCCTGATAACCCTCCTGAGGCACTGAGGTTCAAGGTCTTGTGTTAGCTGAGTTTCAGGAGTTTCAGGAGGATGGTTATTTTTAGCATTTTTAAAATACTTATGGTACCAGTTCTGCGTAGCTGACTAGTGTGGGCTTTGCAGTAATGCCTGAAAATGGGTAGAAGGGAGCAGTACTCTGTTCAGACTGCCAGACAGCCAGAAATCCTGAAAAAGCATCAGAAGGAATCTGCAAATTTGTCCCAGAAAAAAACTCAGGTAGAAAAACAGGAAATGTCTGTGGAAAAACAGACATATGGGAGCTCTAGTTCTTCCATAATCTTCCAGTAGATGAAGTCTGGGCAAAGAATTCAACTTCTCATAGGGTGGAGTTTTATCAATTTATTAAAAGTGTTTAATGATGTGTGAAACCTGGCCTGGTCCCACCTAGTCCTTCTCACCTAAAAGCTGCTCATAGAACAGGCTCCCCTTGTATGTGTATAACAAAAAGATGGCTCATAGAAGAATGAGCAGAGAGCATTCATTTGTACCTGTGAATTCTTGATGTGAAGATACCATATAAATACACATGCACACAGAGGTGAAAATTGCTATGGGTTATGGGTTTCTTCAAAAAAAAATGTAGCCAAGGAATACTTATAGCTATGTGTCAATTCAGATGGCTTTGCAAAAAAAAAAAAAAAAAAAATCAAAGTACTGAAGGTCTGAATGATTATTTTAAAGCAGCTTTCTAGCAAAGCTGAAGTTGCCTTAACAAAGGGGCTGGCTGAAGATACAGATCTCACTCATCTTCCAAAGTACTGAAATAAATAAAATATTTAACAGAGAGGAGTGCAAACTTGGCTACTTTACACTACTCATATTTTCAGGTGAGATGTTGACAAAGCCTTTACCTTAGTGGCTAATGGATAATGTCAGTTTTAACCAAGTAAGACAGACACACACATTGTAAAAGACTTCTAGCAGGTAGACCAGGAGGTAGAACAGGTTATAGAGAAAAACAAACATAAAAGCTTGGTTTGTTGAACTTATATTATGCCAGGTATTGTAGGTTCTTCTTTATTCCTCTGGCAGCAAGAGTTCAGAATCCTTCAGGAAATAACCCAAAATGGCAAAAGTAACATTTTTCTTTACCTCTACCTGGCAAATTTTCAGAGAGATACATTTACTGGATGGAAACTTCCTGCCTGGATTGGCTGTTCGTTAGTATGAGTAATGAGCAATCCATTCATCATTAGGGTTAGCAAGTTTTCCATTTCATCCTCTTCCCTCTGTAAGTGCATGATTTAATTCACAGCACATAAATGCAGAAACCTTGTAAAAGCAAACCCATGCCTAGTATTTTGGTCATATGTATATGAGAAAACTATAGGCAGGTGGAGAAACTCAGTTTATAACAAACTCACATCCACCGTTTGTTCACAATATCTAATCTCTCTATTATGTCTGTCTGTACAAAATTTACATTACTCTCCTTCTTTTTCTCCCTTTCACACATAGATATTTCACACTTGGCACTGCTTAGAGATAGAGCTGCTACGTACCTCAGAGGAAATTTGTTCCTGGGGTAAATAGGAGCTCTGGGAGAGATTGCTTTATCAACTGGGTCTAAAACTTGGTATGTCCCACCTTCAGGTCCCTGTGCTGCTTCCTACCCTGACCCATGTCACTTCAGGGATGCTGAGCTGCAAGAGCTGAGTAGTAGAGTGTGTGTATGGGCAAGAGGAGGCTCGTGGTATTTAAACTCCAGTATTTACCTCAATGCGGAAGCAAGTGTCTTCCTGTAGGAGGATGCCTGAAATATTTTTAGTTTTATTTAGCTTCTTTTCAATGAAGCTCTTGGGTTTCCTCTTGCTCCTTGGAGCTGAGGCTGTGGCATCTCATGGCAACACTGCAATGATTGTGTGGACAGGTGCTTGCCCTTTGTGCCCTGTGAAAAGCAGCAAATTTTACAGTTCAGAAGAGCGGGGCCCCTTTTTTGCATCTTGGAACGTGAGTTTTCAGCCACTTTTCCTGGGCTTTTCCTTTGCCTCCTCATAAGTTAGCAACCTCATTCTACAGCCAGTGCCCTTGGGGCAGAGGTAGTCAACCTTGCCCTGCAACTCCAGCATTTGGGGAGCTTTCCATGGATTTTTAGTGACTATTTAAGTTTACTGTACAGCTAAACATGCAGCTATCCTGAGTGAACACTTAAACGCTCACTCTCAACCCTTAAAAAAATCAACTGTTCCTTGCCATAAGTAAATGTGATTTCCTTTCCTATTCCCCAAAACCTACCCACAAAGCTGATGCTTACTCGGTGCAAGCAGAGGGTAGTGGCAGCAGAGCTCCCAGAGCGCGTATTTGTCCCTGAACTGCAGGCAGAGCAGTGAGGCAGAGCAAAGCAGTACTTTTTCAATGAGTACTCACTGAGCCAAGAATACTTTAAACACTCCTCCTCCATCACCTTTCCTTAAAATTGAGATTATTAATGAATCACACTTACATTCATATTCTTCAGAGCACTGCTACAGAGAGAAACAATAGCCAGGTCTCTCTCTCCTTCCTCCTGGGTGGGCAAGCAGCACAATACTAAAGCATTATCACATCAACTGCTGGGCTAAGAAGCTTGACCCAAAGCCCTGTGCCAGTGAATTATTTTCTCTTGACATATGGCTTAAGGCTGAAGGATTTGAACACTTAATTGGTGCATTTTCTGCAAGGCTTTAAAGGCTTGGCAAGGTGAGATTCCTGCTAATCAGTGATACAGCTGGGAAACAGCTCCTGCTGTGCATCACCAGCAGCCTCCACCTACGTGAATTTATTGATCCCCCAGAGCTCAAGGGACTTGTATTATCTGAATGTGTTAAATTAATTTCTAAGTGAAGCTGTCCAAAGTTTGTGTTTCAAACATCCTTCATAAGTTGTATTCACTGAGACATGCAACAGCACTGATCTGTTAATGTATGTGAAAAAGAACACCATGACCTTCTCTCTCACATTAAGGTCCAGGTGGCTCTTTGTTACCTAGGAAAACAAAACAAATTCCCTGTAACTTTTTGCCTTTTCCTACAGAAGTTACCTCAGCCCCTCACTACAAGCAAGCGTTCACAAAATTAACATTTTTACAGCACTTTTTTTTGTCATTGAAATGACCATCCCCCTCCCAAAAATACTTCCATTCTAAAGGTGTGTCATTTGATTAGAAATCTGGAAAATGAAATAATTCATTATTGACACTCCTGTAAAACAACTACTCAGAACATTCATTTTTCATTTTCATCCTCTCATTTTACTGTACTTCAGCCTCTGATTTGCTAAACCATGGTTTCTGTAATAGTCCTTACATTTTTCTGGCATTTCACTTTCTCTGCAAAAAGTTCTCTAAATAAATTCCATTATTTCCATTCTTACTGATTTACCACTTCTATCTTACCATAAACCTTGTAAACATACTCTTCACTAAGCTCCTGTGAGTTGAAATGACTTCTGGACATGAAGGATTTGCAGGACAGACACATTATTGTTGTTATTCTGTATTTCCAAGAAAAGATATTTTTTCACAATGATCCAGACAAAAATTGGTTTTCTGTGACAGGACAATAAAACTAAAGAGAGCAGTTACTGTTCCCATAAGAGAGAAGAGACTCTCCCTCGAAGATAACTGTATCCAACCACAAAATGACAACTATTCTTACTTATGTAAGATGTTGTTCTCATGGGGCACACCACTGCAGTCACACTCACTCAGACACACTTAGAAATAAAATTATACAGTCTTGAAGTTGGGCTGCTTTAGAAGGCATTCTGCACATATTTGTATTAATTGAATAAAGTCAATCTAATTTAATTCTTTTAAACACATAAGCACAGAAGAAGGAAGCAAAGGTTGGAAATATTCAAGGAATGCATATTTAGGGCCTTACTTCCAAAACATCTAGGTATCAGTAGAAGTGCAATTTTAAGTTTTTTGATTTATTTTGTTTTAATTCCCTTAGTTCCTTTTCTCCTTTCCTTTGCTAAACACATGTCAAATTTAGAAGATGGCACAAAATTCCTCTGTCCACTTTCTTCAGTTATGTCCATTTGCCAGGCATTTTATTAGGTTTTGTAGACTTCAAGCCTGCTTTTAGTCCTGGCATCATGTAGAAGTCCTGTGAGAGCCAGAATGAGATGATCCTCACCCACAACAAAGACAGAGATAACACGGCTTCTCTTTCATTCTCTCTTTACACCAGCATCACTCACAGCTTTGCAGCACCTCTCTCAAATTTGTAAATGACAAAGACCTTCCAACAAAACCAGACTCAGCTTCTTAAAATATCTTTGACAACTTAATTAACTTTGCATGCTGGCATCTCAGGACTGTCAATTGTAACGTAGTTCAAAGATCAATTAAAAGATCAGTTCTTTTTCTCTGCATATGGGAAAGTATTTTTACACTAGCAAATACCAATTTACACTCATTAAGTTCTGTGAATAAGCCTGCTGACACACCGGGGGTCCCATTGAAACACGCTCTTAACAAATACAGTAGGTGTAGTGTTTACCCATTGCTTAACTGTGCTGAATAAGCTCTTCAACAAACAAAAGCTTTCTTGCTGGCCCTAGTTATCAGAAGGTGCATTACATGCACTCTGCTGCCATCATTCACCACCTTTTCTCATCGTCCTACCAAACAATTTTTAATTAGCGAAGTTTCCACACCATTAGAACTAAATCCATCTGTGCAGCAATGGAGTAAAACCACCAGTGTGAGTTGCTGCTGTTTAGATTTTGTGTATCTTTCATAATCCCAAAGCATCTTGCATAACCCCAGCATCCTTTGGTTTGTATGATTTTCTGCTTTTATATGATGGGTAGTAAATGTTCAGGGTCTTATGTCAGGGCAGTGATGCAATCCAGCAGGGTGGCTGGCTTGGCAGGGCTGGGTGCTGCTGGGGCAGCCCTCTGCAGCCTCTCTCCCTGCCTCTGGAATGGCAGATTCTGCCTGGGTGGGAGCCATTTGTGGTAAGTGCACATCATTATATTGGTAAGATGTACCTGGGGACTGTTTGTGTGCCTCCCTGCAAGGTGGTTCTCATGGCATATTGTGTGTCATAACAGTCCTGTGTCCTCTCTGGGCAATGAATTTCTGTCTCACTAAGGTTAATTTCTAGCCCAAAGTGCAGCAGTATAAAAAAGGATAATCTTTTAGATGCTCCCATGATTTACATTATAGTATGTTTATTAATGCATTTGGGTTTTGGAGAGCAAATGAGGACATCAGTGGTGACATTCCAGGGGTTCATGTGCTTAGTCCTGTGCTGGCGGGGCCCCTAATATCCACCTGAGGGTTTATTTTTGCTTTTGTCACAGGCTCTGTGATGCACTTCTCTGACATTTCAGTTTGCAACACTGTGGTAAGTGCTGCAATCTCTTGACTTCTCACCCATCTCACACTCTGCCATAAGCTAATAACTAGAACAAAGTTTGAACATGACAAACAAATGAAGCCTGGGAGCCAGAGGAAAGAAATCAGAAAGGAGATTTTGCTGCACTACACTTAACTGGCCTTTTTCTGCAAGCCCTATAAAATTTTTTTGACCAGCTAGAGTCGGACAAGATGGTCATCTTGTACTCTGCAGAACTTTTACATGAGTCTGTCTAAAGGTATGTAAACAAATGCATACACACATCTATCAATATATAAGTGTGTGTTTGTGTGTGTACTCACATATATATATAGAACATGCAGACACAAGAGATTTTATAGTGCTGTGATGTGATAAATGAGCCTGACACTTATGTGAAAACCTAGAGTAAAATTAGACAATGTTTGAATGAGCAAAAAAAAGAGATGGCGGCCCTTCCAAACAAGTCATGCATCTTCTTTACAACACAGAGATATGCACTCACTATCTTTCACTTAAGCAGTGGGAAAATTACTTGGAAGTATTTTAAGAAAAGGAGGAAGGGAGATTCAATTTTATTTGTTTATGTTTCTCACTGTAAAACTCTAAATATCTTGCATCTAACTATATGAGGTCAGAAGAAAGCATAAAAACTTCTAACAATGATCTAAACCAGATTTTAATGTATATAAAAAGGTCAGAAAAACATCAGCTACTAGAGGCTTTTCCATGGTTAGATTTGATGTTTATATGTTTTGCTGGACACCTAACATAAAGCTCTCCAAAGCTGCAGGATGTCAGACTTTATTGTTGCAACACATGTAATGAAAAGAGAAGTGCTCCATAATAATTTCTTAGTAGTATTTGCTAATGTTGTAATTGGGACGTTTACTGCCTGAATGTATTGCTTTGGCTATTGGATCTACAAGGAAAATAAGAATAGCTCAAGAGAGGCTTCTTGGGGGTGTCAAGAGAAGCCAGGCTGCACAAATCATTGACAAAAGACAATACAACTTTACTGAGTCTACGCACCAAAATTTTTTTTTTCCCTTGAATGAGCACATTCGTATTGAAGAATCGTATCGTAAAAGAAACAGTTCTTAGAGTGTAGTAGGCTGTCTGCTCTTTGTAAACCATTAGTCAAAACCTTCCAAAGGAAAGACCTGCAAGTTTTCAAGCTTTTTTCTGCTTTGAGCTTTCCAAGCCTTTCAAGGCTTGGTATGGCAAACATGCAAGATACAGGGCAAGGTAGCTTTCTGCCTGGTCTAGGGCTGCAGACGCTGCCATTTCGGGTACTCAAAGCAACCAGAAAGAGTTCCTCTCATGACAGAGACATATTCAGATATTAAAAAGTTTTACTGTGGGTTTTTTGGGGGTGGGGGTATGTGCTTTGGTTGAAGGACTCTCTAGGTACACCTCCTTGGCAGTAGCTATGAAGAAGGCCGCTTTCCTGCTCTCAGTCCCCATTGTGGAGTCAGGCCATCAGCATCCCTGCTGAAGCTTCCCCTGCTCAAAGAGTCCCTGATGCCTCTTCCACAGCCAGATTGCCCTGAGCCCTGCTTGGGCCACCCTTGTGAAAAACAACTGCAGGAAAACTTCTGTGTCTGCGGGTTTTATTACTTCTGCTCATGGAGGACAAATACATTTAATATTTAACATTTCCTATGTGCTAAAACCAGCTCTGTTATAGCAGTACAAGAAGGGCAACTGACTGACCTCACAGCTGGCTTTAAAGACAAGAAGCCAGGCAGCTCTCTCTGCCCTACATGATAGCTTTCCTCTATTGCAGAGCAAAACAAGTCACCCAGTGTGCAGATGGGAGGAGTTCACCTGAGTTGAATTTTGGCTCTTTCTATGGTGAACAGGCTGTGCTTTGTGAAGGCTGCTGTTCAACTGCAGGAGGAGAAGCTTTCTTCCTTAGAACATTTGACACACAAAGAAAGCAAAATAAGAATGAATTTCTAACCGATTTCCCTATGAAAATGTCCCAGGATTGTACAAACAAAGAAAAGGTTGGGTTTTTTTATACTTTTTTTAAAATATCATGCAAGTCCTGAGATATTATGAAGCTGGGTGTGCAGTGGAAACCTAGACAGACCAGACATTAGATATACAGTTTTTTTTCCTGAGTCTTTGTCAAGTTTCCTTTCAACTAGTAAACAAGAGTCTTGAGAAGGCTTAACTCTCAACCAACTACATTTTGTTCAGAAAAATATAACTATTTAGAAGGGTTTTTCTTTTTAGTTTTCATTAAACAGTCCAATCTAATCCTTTAAAGTGACACTTAAATAAAATACCCTCAGAAGGAATTATATATTTTAAAACTCTTTGTTGTCTGTAAAACAGAGTTCTGCCCATCACAGTGGGAGGCACACGTGTCTGACTGTCACACATCACATAAGGATGCGATGGACTTCTGAAACAACCCAAAATGTCTATATTGCAATAGCTCTAATTTTCACATCCTTGGCTAATTTTGTCATTTGTTCTTGATCATACAGCTAGCAAGTGTAGGTAGCTGCTATAGCAGGAGTCACATAAACATTGTGGTTCTACACTGCAGATACTGTCAAATACAGGCCCAGCTCCCTGATTTGTCTTCAAAATGAAGCGTGTGGTATAATTTCCTTGCCCTTGGGGATAATCAGTCCCTCCTTATTGCATACTGCAAAATGCAGTTTTCTATTAGTCTAACCACTTACAGCTGTGGTTACAACAGAAATAAACAAAAGTAGCACAAAGATGAATGAGACTGGTTGAAGATATATTGTAAGTATCCCCCCCAAGGGGCTTTGTTGCTAGCCTGATGATCTTATTTTCTACTACTGTTATGGAGCTTGCAGGTGAAAAGTATTTTCCAAAACAATGCTTCTCAACAGGAGGGGGGCTCAGGAGAATCCTGAGTCTTTACTTCCCTCTCAGAAATGAGTCATAGTGCTCTTGACCATAATCATAGATCACTGGAATAATTTCTTTAGATTTGAATTGAAATTAAAAAGTGACATGAAAAGCAGACCACTATTCCAATACACAATCAGATGGGTTGCACATACAGATATCTGGGGATCATTGCAGCAGAGATCAGCTTGTTTGGTCCTTGGAAGGGAATATTCTTTTGAGAATAAATGTATTAAGAACTGCTGTTATTTGAAACACATACACACAGTCCTCTAGGCTGCAAACAGTGCATCAGGGTTAGATGTCTCTGTGTTTTATTTCGGTCAATTACTGATCAGGGAAGATCTGGTGTTAAAGGAGTGAGGAGGACTCAGGCATTTGGTGCCTGGTGGGTGACACAGACTGCTCTGTGTTCCTGCTGCGGTGAATTTCCAACTCGCTGTGCTTGCGTTTGCTGGAGGTCATGTGGAGCAGGGGCTCTAACTCATGGGTCACACTCGCATCATGCTCGTTAAATTTCTTCTGGTTTGTTGGTGCCTATGCCCATCCCCATCACTGCAATGTTACTCTTCTTCTCACAGGAGTGATGTGAGGCTATTGCCTCAATGCAGTGATGCCTGTTATAGCTGTCGTATAAGTAAAATAAAAGACAAACACAGAAAGACTAGGAAATAAGGCAAAAATAGAGTAGCCCAAATGCACCAATTCAAAATTGAATCTGAGCGTCGATAACACTGGCATTTTATTTTAATTTCCCATATGAATTTTAGTTGAATATATAGATGACTTGCAAAAGATCTATATGCTAATTTAATTTCAAATTGATGAGAAAAATCATAGTTAGCACCATGAAAGCAGATGACGGAAGAGTTTTTGGTTTTGTTTTTGTTTTGTTTTTGTTTAGTTTTTGTTTTAATTCACTGAAAACTGTTTCTCCTAGTAGGCCTTTTTTTCATATACTGAATAGAAATCACAGCCAACAGGCAGATTTATCTGATGTCACTCTGAGTTAAGGCACAGAATTTTGCCAAAGACAGAAGATAAAATCAGAGGTGTACCTATGTCCAATTTTCTTTGGACATGCTTTTCACTTATTTCAAAGAGTAAATAAGGGAGTTCCTTATATCTGCTTTTAAAGTGGACTGTCGCCAGGGCAGCTCTGCTTTACCCTGCTTCTCTTCCAGCTTGTGCATTTATCTCTTTAGCTTTCTGAGGCATGTTGTCTCTCTTTGTACTGATAAGAGTAATCCGCTGATTCTCCTTCCCTTCCCTGCAGTATTCATGCAGAGTCTGGCATAAACTGACGTCCATATGGCATTCATCCCATTGAATGGCACTCAGAGCAATGTGGGGCCGTGGGAGGACAGGTCAGCTGGATGACCCTTGGGGCAACCACACTGACTCTTACCCCCAGAACTGCTGACTGCTGTCACAGCACAGTGTAATCACATTTTACAACATCATCCTTTAGACCTTTTATGCTGGATGCACTAAGGAGTTTACACCTTCTCCTTGGCTACAATCTGCCAGAGATTGTACATGCACATTTTAACATGACTTCCACGTTAAAAAAATGCTGACCTGACTCATTAAACCTTTGGTGAAGTAGGGGGAAACTTCATAAACAACGAAAGAATCTGGAAAACAAAAAACCGTGATATAGAGCCCACTGTATGTCTCAAAGGTGTTGGCATCTGTATGGCTATCTGTGCAGACAGACCCCAACTGTAGGGGTCAGTCCTACCCTGTTGTAATGGCGGGAAAATGCTGAAGTATGGTAGGGAAAGGCCAGCTTGATGCTCTGAATTCCTCTCTAGATTTGTTGACTTGCTCACTGATGATAGTGTCCTATTTGAGTAGTTTGTGGAGTTCCAGTCAGTACAGAAGGCACCTTTTTAAAGTCCTGAAGTCAGATGTGGTTGCAATTGTAGAGACTTCAGCAGTTCCCATTTAATGCATTCTTTAGGAAGCCTAGGATTATTTTCTTTCCACCCTCCCTGCAGCAGGCATTTTCATCAGGGATCTAAAGCAGAGAATTCAAATCTATAAGGCTTCCTGTACATCTTGCTGTAGTGGAGGATAGAATAAGTTGAACTTTGTGTGAAATTCAACTGGAATTAAAATAAAGAGAGAAACCTGAGGAAAAATATTAAAAAATCCCTTTCTCAAGTGCATTATGAGACTGTTATTCAGAAGGTCCTAAAATAGAAAAAGCAGCAGCAATTGGTCCACTGCTATTTCTCAACTAATAAGAAAGCCTATAACATTTATTTCTACTGCCTTGCAAATCCTAAGAAGAATTTTCACTGCTTAATGGCATTGTCAAATCACACTCAATTTCAGCATAGTGCTAGAATGTACTTACAAGCCATTGTTGTTTCCAGTCTCGATTTCAACATTCTGCTTACAAGCACTTCATTATGAAAAGATGTGGAACACATAAAAAAGTAAGTTTTTATTTTCTCATATGGAAGGTGTCTTTTCTGTCTATTCTCATGCTTACAAACGGACAGGGGAATTTTCACAAGAGGAGACATAAAATCTCAACAACAGATTGCTATAGATTGAACATTCTAAACTACCTTTTCACCCAGAAAACCATTTTGTGTGACATTTCCATTGTCTATTTTTTTAGAAGTGGATGAACAAAGACAACCTGTTTGCACAATCAGCTATCAAAAACTGATTTTAAAAGTTCAGTGACAGAAACTCTTTCAAAACTGGAATTTTTTAAGAGATATTGTGAGTAGACCAAATCAGGCTCTGATCGTCAAAGTTAAAAGTTAATGAGATCACTCTTACACTTAAATGAAACAACTGGTAGATACCTGCAAGTCTGGGATAAAACATCCCCAACAAACAACAAAACCAGAAAAACCCCACACCTTGTGATTAAGAGTGCACAGGTATTTTACACCTTGCTTGTAACTCTGCAGTTCTCATTTACAGTATCTGCATCCCATGGAGCTTTCCTTACATACCTCTACAGCTAATCAGATTGTGCCCTGCACAGGGTTCTCCTCACAAATATAACCACCTGAAACCCCACTGACTGTTAGTTTAAAAGATCCCTATTTCTTCTCTCCTCTGTTACTTTCTAATGCTACTGCTGCACACATCCAGCACGTTCAAGAAAGGGGCTAGTTTATGGCTCTGGGCCCTGGATCTTGCCTTTCCATTCCCTCCATGCCCTAACCTCTGGCAGAAAAGGAGGAGAAAGGAGATAGCTGACTGAATAAACAAAGGAAATGAGAAGGACAACAGCTGAATAAAAAAAGATAAGAAGCACATGAGAAGTGCACAAGGTCATAATTCAGGGATCAGTAATGACAGTGAAGGTGATTGACATGGAGACTGACATGGTTAAAATTATCACTTCTTTGCTTCAGTGCCTTCAAGTTGGTATGCAAAGGGGATCAATCTCACCACATATTTAGAACTTGAAAAGCAAAGCTCTGGGACGGAAAATGTACTGCCACATCAGTAATTTTGTCTGAGGGTGTCTTTAAGAAACCTCCTCTAAGGTTTGATGCAGTACAAGCAACACTACCCAAAAACTATGTAAGGGGGCTGTGTTCAGCAAAGTAGAGCTTGAACTCCCTATTGCATCAAGATGTGCAACCCATTTTCGTTGCTTCATATAAAAAAATAACGCGTCCATCGGTCCGTGAAGTTTCTCCAGTCTGTCAAGTGATGCTTTTGTCAAGGTTTAAGCTGCTGCCCTGTATGAAGATAGGCGAGCATCCTTTTCAGTTAACTCTTTCAAAACTGCGTTCAGTGTTTGTTTACGATAAGGCCGCTTATGCCCACTATATGAGTTTCAGCTGAGAACTGTCTTCTTGAGTCCTTTAAATCCACAAATTATTCCCTTGATAGCTTAAGGGAACATAACAGGGCAATGAGTAACACCTTCCAGCCCACATAATCCTCAGTGTCCAGTGACACAGCCTTTTGGGGAATGTGATAGAGTGAGATTTCAAGTTGCCAACAACATAAAGCTCCAGTAAGGTCTGTTCTTGTGGCTGAGCCCCACTGATTGCAGAATAAAGCTATCATCACCACAAAGCTGTGTGGATTCATTCTCCACACCATGAGGTGCTGGATTACCAGTGACTATCAGGCTAACTGTGGTTGGTTGCCCAGCATACGGAGGCTGATAGCTACAGCTTTAGCAAAACTGCTTAAATCTGAGAGTCCCATTGCCTAACTCCTTCCAGACAAAGTTGATTAAATAATCTGAAAATCTCTACAAGCATGACAACATTATGGAGGTCTTCAGGATCAGCATGACATTCAACACAATGCATCTCTATCTTGAAAGTTAATTGAAATCCCTGTGGGTAAAAATGCTTGTGTAACATTTGCTTCACTCACGAGTCACTGTGGGATACAGTGATGACTCCCAGCTCCCTGTGATGGATAGCCTCAGAACAGCAGTGGTTGACATTTTCTGTGTCTTGGCCCTTTAATATGTTTTATGTTTGCACAGTTGCAATCAACATTCTCCACTGCCTTTAATCCCGGCTGATAAATGAAGCATGGGTCTCCCTCTAACCTTGGATACTCTCACAGCTGATGCTTGCTTGATATGATCTGCATTTTTCCATGGACTCTGTTGGAAATTGTCCAATTAGCTCTCTGCAGCTATTGGAGGAGCATTGTCATTGATTGCTTAATGTTTTTCCCAAAAATTATTAGGCATGCTTGCTTTTTTACTATACAATAGTTATAGATATAATTTAACCAGTTTCCTAGGTTGTATAAAATCTGTACAAAAAGGCAAGAATTAGGCTGGAGATTCTACAGGAAAAAACAATGAAAAACCCGTGGACAAAAAAAAAGATTCTGTCTCCTTGACTGCAAATTTTAAATCTCAGTCTCAGTGAAGTATTTATACATGGAAAAGCAGCTGAATTCTGATGTCATATCTGGAATGAGACGAGCATGAAAAAGAAAATGATAACAATAGGAAAAATTCTTCCTCCTTTCTTTCTCTCATGTCAAAATTATACTTGAGGAACACTTGTGATGTATGGTTCTCCATGTATCTTTCCCTTTCTAGTTATAACCTTTTCAAAGCACACACTTTACTTATGGAAAAAAGCTGCAGATCAAAGCATGACAGTTGACACCACAAAAACAAAGAGACAAGGTTACTGGATCAAACCCAAGAAGCAAAACTGATGAAAAGCCTTCAAGTGCAGAGCAGACTGATGAAAATAAGTGTGTGCTGCGTGATTTGAGTAAAAAGGGGCTGAAATAGAAGAGAAGAGGAAAGACTGATGAAAGCCAAGTGTTGAAGACTCATGAAGAAAGCAGAAGAAGCTGATGGCTCCAGACTTGGGTTTCATAAGCAGAAACTCTATAATGTATTTAAGATTTAGTAGAGAAACCACTGACTGTGACAGCAGAGAAATCACAAGACAGAATTAAGAGGAAAGGTACTGAAAAAATTTCCTCTCAAGGGTATACTGAAAGTATTCAGAGAGGTGATAATGAAAAAAATTTTCACCATTGATCTGGGTGTATTTGAAAACACATTGCTGTGACTTTGGCTATATTTTTGCCCTAAAAATGGCCAGACAGCCCACAATTTGTGTAAAATTAGCCAGCTTATACAATGGGCTCTTACATAAAACATGTATATTCAGCTTTTTTTGCTGAAGTTCCTACTAACTCCAGAAACTAATATTAGAAGTTACACTCTAAGATTGTAACCTACCCTTCAGTAAATTTTGTGTTATCATAGGTTCTTCTATGTAGGTAGGCAATGCAATTGCATTCCCACACATTTTGATGATAAATCTAATCAATATTGTCAGAAAGACATTTCTTTCCTTACAAATTTCACCACACAACTTCACAACTAAATAGAATTGGGATCCCAGAAATCCCAACTTTTATGCCATTAAAAAGCCACTTAAATATTGTCTTACCCTTCCCCATCCAGCATGTGAAGCTGGATGGAAGAGTTTCTTATTACTACCTTATAAAAGCAACTGAATTTTAACCACAGATTGCTGCATTAGAGTAAGACCTTTAAAACACCACAAAAACAGGAAACAAAGCAAGGAAGACTTTTATGTTGCAGCTGCCTTGCTCTCTTCTGCCACGTTCAGGTACTGTTGTACTGCTCATTCTTCTACCTTGTAGGCACCTGCCACTCAGCACAGCAGACAACATGAATGGCATGAGGATATTGCAATGAGAATTTAAACAGGTTTCTGTCTGAATGCTTATGTCACTTCTAAGTCATGACTTAAGAGAGGGAAAGAAAATTTAAAACAGTGATTGCAAGAACTTGGCATATTGAGAGGATTGCAGAAGAGGAAAATTGGTTTGACATCAAACCACACTGTTTGTACCACAAACATCCAGCTAATAAAGGATGATTCAGTTAAAATCAGAATTCCTCCCCTGTGCAGTCGTTTTGTCTTGTTCCAGTTTTACAAAGTGCCCAGTGATTTAGTTATACTTTTGATATTTATCCTTTTTTAATTTTAACTGAACTTTTGGTAAATTCAAAACTTGCCAAGAACAGGAGTCAGATTCACTGAAGTTTCAGATAAGGCAAGGGCACATTCCCAGGCTGTGGAAAATCCTGTTCCCTTTTCTGTCAAAAAGAATTTGACCCCATATTATCCAGATTCACCAGAAGGAGCCTGAAGTACCAGGCTGCTTCCTGTGGGCACCCACTCTGCACACTGGGCTGTGCTTCCAAACCCTTTCCTCCTGCAGGCATTGTAAACCTGCCAAGGTGCTGATGAACTCACTCTGTCTTTAGGGATTTGCTGCTGGGGTGGGGGCAGAAAATTTGAGGTGCTAGCACCCCCTTCCCTTTAGGTCTCACAGGAAAGCTGGTCAGTATGTACCCACCCACCACGTTTCAAGAGGACTTCATGGTGAATCTAGGGAGAAGACAAAAGGGAGAAGAAGTTACAAATTTGTGTTCAGAATAGATTTGATAACAACGGCCAGGGATGGGGGAAGTGAACACTTGAGCACATGAACTTCTGCATCTGCTTACCAGGAAGAGGATGTTGGTTTTTTGTATGCCTTACTTCCCAGGAATTTATCTTGACTTTTCTCCCCAGGCACACACAGGACACCACTAAAGCTGAACACAGCAAATATCCCCCTGAGAATAGTACGGGTCCAAATTTTCTTCAGGCAACCACCTTTTACAGTAATTTCTTAGAGCTCTTAGGAAAAAGACGTCATAAATTACTGTTTGTAAGATTAACATCACTCAAATAATATCTATACATCAGGAAAAGGACTCACGATCCAGAATATTCCAGAATTTTAGTCAAATACTTTTTGGGACTTCAAAGTCTTGCCAGCCTCATATGAATGGGACCAGAGTAGGTAGATTTTGATGGTGTCACCCAGATGGGTCCCTTATTCCTGTAATGCTTCCTGTGCCAGGTAGGCTTTAGAAGAAGGGACAGCTGCCATCCTCTATCAGCTGCCACTCAGCAGGGGCTCTGGAGCCCAACAGGTCAGCTCTGTATCCCAGACTACAATGTCAGCTCACATAAAACATTTTACTCTATCAAAACTGGAGCTCATTTGATGTGCTGCCTGCACACTGCATTGAAATGTGCCCTAAGAAAGGGAATATTTTAAATAGTATTTGCACATTTTGATATAATAAGCAAAGTCTCCTGACTACCATATGAACTCAGGACTTAAACAGATGTAAAGTGGAATCATATACTTGAAATGAAGAGAAGGATCTTTAAGTTGCACTATGTGGTACCTTCACTGGATCATAGAAATTCAAATTCAGGGCTTTGTCAGGGTAGACAAAGAAATTGCCTTTCCTCCAGGCTTTCTGTCTTCTGAGTAATAAACCAAGTTACTTCATAGTACCATGCAGACAATAAAACCAAACCAAACTCACCACATCAAAACCAACACACGAATATGTGGGAGTGAAGAGATATTATTTCTCTCCTGCTTCTTTACTGTTCTGAAATTCATTAATAGTTCCTGAGTAATGAAATGTCAATGACTTTTAGAAGCCACGTGAATTACTTGTATGGAGTAACTTCTGTTTAAGAAATTACTTTTTGTGCATTAGACACAGTGACATTTCTCATAAAGAGAAAAACAGAAGTACAGAATATGCAGCTAGGGAATTGTTTGGACAATAGTGCAAGTTTTACTTTTCATCTGGCAATCTTAGGTGAAAGAGCACTGCATGTTGATAAAATTAATTTAAAATGCACTTTTTGTGAATAATCAGTGTGCAAGATTAGGACTCCTGGTACACGGGACCTGTCCTAATAGAATTCTATCACTTGAATATTCATGGGACAGTGTGAGCAAAGTGCAATTAGGTGAAGTAAATGTGTCCAGAATCTAAGGTGACTGGAGTAACACAGGCTTTCCACTACTGTTTCAGAGCTATTTGGATGGCCTGTGATTCAAATTATTTTTATCCAGCAGCGATATGCAAATTTAAGGCAAGAAAGAACACAAGTGCTATATGTTTATATTTTGCAAACATCAATAAGGGACTGCTGCTCTTGATAACTTTTAATTTAAAATAAAACTACCAGAAAATTTTACATTATTATTATTATTATTAATAGTGCTATTTAAACATCCTGGGACGAACAGAAAAGTAGTAATGATCTCTGTTAGATCCATGCTGATTTTGTAAACTAAAAATGGCTTTTAAAATTTTTCTTTATATGGAAAATTAAGAGTTATTTAGTTGGCTCAGTGTGAGATGAGCTGTATTGGCCCAGTGGATGTGAGTCAAGTCCTGCTGTTGGTGCACAGACTTTACCTGTCAGAGAAAATACATCTGTATGGACGTTTGTGCCTTGCAGGCTGTGTCTGAAGACAAAATGGCAGTTTCTGCTGAAAAAGGGTACAGGAGCCCTTTGCTGTAAAGCAACTGTGAGCAAGTAAGTCAGAGCAAGAATGCTGGATCCACCAAGGCAGGGCTGAGTCTGGGAAACTGTGATCAGCTCCTGTTTCTCACACAACATCTGCTGCAATGGGGATTTCTCAACACGCTCAGTTAACGTGCTGGCCCAGTATGATTCAGGAAGCATCTTCTCTGTTTCACTGGAGGAGCTCTGCTTCAAAGGGCAAACCTACTAGTCTCAGGAAATAAGAACCTGAAACTTGCAGAGAAAAGGATGTGGAGTAAACAGAGAGCTGGCAGATGTAGCTGCATGCCAGGGATGATCCCACCAGCCCATAAATATTGATGACTTTGCAGTCTCTGAATGCAGATTATTCAGGACGCTGAAGCCTGCAGCTGCACATTCACAGCTTGCTGCTCTCTGAAAAAGCATTCCTGAGAATGTGCATCCGCCTGCCTGAGAATCCCCCACTGCTCTTTTTAACTCTGCTGAAACACTGCTCTTCTCTTTCTGGAATTAATATTTTATCAAAATAATTCAAAAAGGCAAACAAAAATATTTGTTTTGCTAAACTCATTTGCAAATAGCTATAATAGGTTGCTATAAAAGCAGGTTGTTACAAGAGAGGGGATAAAACTCTCCCCTTTTTTCCCTGTACTGCATATATGTCCTTCATATAGCTACTTTTGTCTAAGACTGTTTAATACAAATAAGCAGAAATAACTAGAGAGCACTGTGACAGTTGGTTCATGGGTGTACCACGCATAACCTTAATGTATTTGGCAATAACATCAGCACTTCACTTGGGTATGGAACCAGTTAAACACTGGGACTCAGACATCCTTAAGAGAAATTAATTTAAGATTCATGCTGGATCCTTAATTCAATAAGCCAAAATTGGAGCTGACATTCTGAGGATAATAAAGAAACCTAGGAAAGTATTGAAGTCCAAACAAGGACAAGCCAAACCACAAAGGATTCAGCAGAGTATTTCAGCATTTCTGAGAAAAAGTAAAGTATTAGGAGCTCAGAGCCCATCAGGGGTTGGCTCATGTTTTAAGGATAAAAGTTAAAAGGCTGGCATTTTACTTTAATTCTATGACAAAAGTAGCAATGCCTCAATATCTGCTTATCATGTTAAAATAAATAAATAGTTAATTTATTACATCACATAGGTATACGCGTACTGATGTGTGTATTTATAGCTACAGATGCATATATATACCCAGACAAACTCTACTATCATTCCTCAGTACATGGCTATCACAAATTCATGTTTAAGGCCCAATTGTCTCACATTAAGTAAGGTCTTACTCTACATGTATTTTTAATGACCTACCTGTCCTCTCTGTTTTCTGTGTTCCAACAAGGTCATGATCTCTGAATCGGCATTTGTAAAAATACTCCTAGGTGTAACAGAGCTGCTTTAAGCACTCTGAACATGGCCCATGTGGAAAAAGAGGCCAGAGCTCAGGCTATTAAATCAGATCTATTCTGGACAACAATGACATGTGTTTTAAATTTTCACAAAACTTCAAACACGTATAAGGGCTTTCCTGAGAAGAGATGCTTCCCTTCACTGGGGTCTAGCACAGAAAGTGCAAATTAAATTAGGAGTGAAATTGGTCACAGGGGTGTAGTGTTACTGCATCTTGCAAGCAATCTTGTGCCTCAAACAGCATCAAAGAATTATCATTTCACCGTAGGCGTTTTTGCTGTGTGTCAGACACCGCAGCTTCCTTGTTCGTGAAAGGAGTTTGCTGCTGAAAGGCCTGTCAAAAAGCTTGGACTTGACTTTCTGTTCTAGATTACCACAAGCTTTAGAGGTTAATCAGTTAATTGGCAATTATTTTTTAATATTAGTATCACTTTTAGTTAAGGTCCCACTGAAATAGACATAAAAATGTTTTCTGGGTGATATTCTCAGCTCCTTCTGGAATCAAACTTATCTGAGCTCAGAACAGTCCATTTTAGTCCTTGCAGCTGCACTAGCAGTGGTCTGTGCTTCTGTGTCCTGGTTTTGTTTCCAGCTAACTGACAGTTCAAACTCAGAAGCAATTCCTGTTGAGCATATATGTGGAAATCTAAAACTGATAAAATAGTATGAAGAAACTCTTCCACGGACTCCCACCAATGTGTGTCAAACTGACTCTTTCTCCTTTGCTCCTTTATCTGTTTTTCTCCCTGTCTATAGTTTGCTTACTTACAGTGGGATCATCACTAATTCCTTCCAAAACTTTACCAGAGCTGATGAGACTACAAGCAGTAAAATCTCATGCTGAAAGCACATCCAAACTGTACAAAATGTACAAAAATAAGATACCAGATTTGAATCCAGATTTAAAAAAAATACTTCTTTTGTTTTTTTCTTCATTTGCCTCTCTTGTATCATTAAAGCAATCAGAAAAAAGACTTCGAAAATTTGGGGCACAGTGATTGATTAACCCTACTCCTTTGTGCAGTGGAAATCTCTGGGACTCCACACGAGCTGCAAGTGCTAACCACCTGTCCAGATAAAGCCAGGGGACCTGAAACTCCAGCTCTTCAAGAAAACCTGCTGCATTGGCACGTGTTCTTTTGCAGCTGAGGCTTTGTCCTCTGGCTCTCCCTTGGCTTTCCTTTCTTTAACAATATTGTACTTGCACATTTGCATTAATATTAATTCATTTCTATTTAACATTTTTATGTTATTTTTATGTACTCTAGTGCCTCAAGTCAAGGTTTTCTGCAGCTAGAGAAACCTTCAGTTTTGCTTGACTGCAAATGATTCATCTTTTCTTTAACAATAATATTTATTTCTACATTCACTTCATAAGCCCTCAGTCTGTTGACACCAGCATGGTACTATTACCAATGGTATAAACAAAGAAAAACTGTAACACTGAGACCAAATCAAACTTGTGCATAGTGTCTGTGGTTGAATTTTAAATGGATGCAGCTCCAGAGAGTTTATCCGCATAAAAGTAATAATTAACATTCCTGAAGTAATAACTGCTCGGCCACATTTCAAACTGCTAGCTCAGACATTTGCATGCTTCCAATATGAGCACGATAGGGCTCAGTGTTAAAGCTGCCAAAGCACAGTAGGTTACTCAGCATGCATAAAAAGAACTGACATTACATTCAGCAGGGACTTTATCTTGTTTGAATAATCCTCCCTACAAGATTATTTCAGCATGCAACGTGTTTCATTTGAGCAAAGTCAGAGAATGCAAAATAATGTCAAGTAATTATGGTATTAAATGTTGCTATTACTTTTTAAGCCCTCTGTCTCAAAGCATAAATAGTTGTCTCAAGGCTAAAAATTGTCAGCAGAAGATCAAATGCACCTCTTGAGTAACCTCGTTAAAACCAATGAAGTTTCCTGAAGACTGAGATTGGTCCCTTACTCCACTACACTCAGAACTAGGAAAACCACAGGAATACCAATATATTCTTTGCTTCCAGTTGGTATTTATTTGCATTTCTAGAACACCTCAGTTTGAGATTCTCAAAATATTTTACAATCCTGTATGGAATAGAAGAGTTCTTTTTACCAGCATCTAGCACATGGCTGGTGGTACCTCTCCATGCTAGGACTCACAGCTATAACTGTGCCTGGAGATCAGCACCTGCCCATGTCAGCAGAGCATCCACTGTGGCTGCAGTCTCACTGGGCTCTCTGTGTTAAACTCATCTGGTTGGGGAACAGGTATATTTTGAGAGGAACAGATGTCTAATGTTTCTCAGTAATTTGTGTTTCGAAAATTCTCTCCTGCAGTGGCAAAAGTCCTGCCGTTTTGAGTTCATCCCTAGGGCCCAATCCAGGCGTTACAGTGTAGAGGGACTTCCTGAGAAGTGTGCAAAATTGCAACCTCTTACAGAAAAGCATAATGAAGTACTGGGCTCAGTACTTCATTTAGTACTAAATGGTTCACAATCACTAGTAATGAAGTAGTACTAGTGATTGTGAGCCACTCAGCCAGTAGACTTTAGTCACCTCTGGTTACTATTTGATAATCAGCTCTGTTCAACTGGAGTTTGTAACCCCTCTTCTTAGACCCTACAGAAGGTAGCAATGGATGGTTACAAGGAATGAAGCAGCCATTGTTGTTTTTATTATAAGTCCCAAAGAGGCCTCTTGCCCTTGCAGTTTATTCCCAGCCAAGATCTAAGCATAACAGGGAAAACAAGGGGGAAGAAAGTCAGGATTGTTAGTTGACAAAACATCATCTTGCCACTCCCCACAAAGACATCCTTAAAAACTGTACTTACTTCTTAAAATTTCTTTACTATTTAACAGCTTTTAAATAGCAAAAACTTTTTCTGCTTTCCCATATTATTTTCTGTTTATTTTCCTGGCTTTTCCTTGTGTCCCAGCCCTCAACAAGAAGCATTCCTTACAACCACATCTTGGGTTGCTGTGATGTCACATGGCTTATTGTAGGAAAGACTTGCTGGAATTTATAAGGTAGAGGGTTACTTACTAACCCAACACATAAAAAATCCTATTTCAGGCTTTGCAAATGAGTATATTATCCAGGGACTGCCATCTGAGCAGTTATGCAGAGCCAGTCTGCTTGTACCAGCTGATATGAATGTGTCAATCTGGTAAAGTATTGACACTTGGATGTAAAGTTAAGCTCCTGAGCAGCTACATACAATCTCAAGCGCTGTGCTGGATTGGAGCCACAGGACCTGAAGCAAAACTCATGGAACTTGATCAGAGTATTTTAAATAACTTCAGTGGATTCTGGATCAGGTCCACGCTGTCTGCTAGAGGTATTGGCTACATTTTTCCAAATAAAAGAAGTTAGGAATAATATATCAAAACCTTTGATCCAGGACTAGCAGGCCCAGGAATTAAGACTCAGTCCCTTTATATGATGAATTTACAGATTTCCTGACTAAGGAAACATGAAAAACACTGACAAATACTTATGTTGACATACAAATAAGTACAAGAGACAAAAGGGTAGAAAAGGCATTTTAATCCTCTAAAAATATTGAACCATTCCAGAGCAGAGAGTCTAATGATTTCAGTCCCCGGTTGTTTACACAGCCCTAAACCCCGTATTCATGATGACATTTCATTTTACATCATTTGTTTCTTTAATCAGTTGTGTTTCATAAAAACAGTCTTTCAGCCAGGTCAGCAGGGAATGTGCTGAGCTACCATGAGCAACAACTGGAGGCACTGATTTCATCTGCCTGCTTGCAGACGGAGCATGTCTGTGTGATCACAGCGCAGCTGCCTGGGGAGTGCTGCCTGCAGCCGCCGTGGATCCCAATACATTACCCTGCCCAGGCTTTCAGCAGTAGGATGTGTTTATTCATCCCTAGCCATTGCTTTGGAGAACACTCTAAAATTGGGCTTGGCCCTTTTTGCTTATTATTTAATACTTTTCAATGGGGCCAAGTCTCGCCTTCATAACTAAAAAACCACAAATGTCTTCTCAATGTCTGCGGCACCCTTCGTCTCTGCTGAGAGTAGTTTTTGACCCTGTCCCATACTAATTGAATTGGTCCTCCTAGCATGGCAATTACTGTAGCCTTTGAGTGCCTTCCAATACTCATTAAATAATGTGACTTCATATCCCTTAGGTGTCATTTCTTTTTTCATCTCCCCCCAGAGGAGGTACAGGCACAGTAGAGCACCTTGGACACAGTGTCTGTAGATTGGTGCTGCATGTTAAGCCATTTCTTTCATGGCAAGCTTCTCCTGGAATACGAATATAGTTTCCAGACTCAAATGGGGCAAATATCTCACAAGTTAGCTTGCTGTGCTGGAAACACTTCATTCATTAAAACTAATTACATTCACCAAAACAGACAAATGTATAAAAAACTCAACATAAGCATATAGATTAAAAGGAGTTCTTTTAAGAAAACATTTATTTTGCAGAAACAAAAGAACTTAACATGCCCCTTAGATTTTTAACGGGTCAGCTACTGATTGGTATTTATAGCTGTTAAAACCTGTTTTTTGCATTGAACCAAACAATCCCCTGGCTCCAATTACTGTTATCCAGGGAGTATGCCAGAAGGTAGCAGCCACAAACAGAGGGGCCAGACAGAAAAGAAGAAAAGTAATTTAGTGATTCTTCTGATCCCTCCTTGTCTTATTGTTGGATAGTTTGAGCAGAACCATCTCAGATTCTCCTGCCCCTACTTGTGTTCATTCAGATTTCTCCAGCACAGCTCTTCTTAAAAATAGCCAACAAAACACTAATCAATTAATTCACCTACCTTGGGGATTTTCAAGCAAAATTACCTCCAATCAAATCTTTCTTTTACCAGGATGCATACTTCCATCTACTGAGTAAGTGTATGAAATTCCTTCCGTCTGCTCTCATCGCACCTGATTAAACACCACTTCCGTACAGTATTTCCAATATTTGTATTATTTTTATACTGATTACTTGCATGCTGGTACTAATCAAAGAGCTCCAGCTGTAACTGCAACAATACAGAACTTGTAAAATACCAGACAGAAAGATAGTCTCTGCTCCAAAGACTGTATCTGATTTAAATTGGATATGGACAAATATTTCCATATTTCTCCTGCTGTTCTTCCCCAAGTGATCTCCAACATAGCTTTGGTGGCCTGAAGCTTCCCAAAATGTCCTACAATCTATCATGCTCCTTGTGGCTATTTTGAGGTACCTGAAGGTGATGCAAGACCATGAAAAAATATTGCTACTGAGCCTATTGATGAAATCCTCCTCTTTCCACTAGAGATGGGCACATGTTAGCACAGATGTGGTTAATTTGACACATTTTAGAATTTAATGTCTGTATTGGTTTCTTGTTTGATTTACAAGTGGAGACACAGAGCAGGATGTTTTTTCCTGGACAATTAATTTTGTGATTTTTGACATGATTACTGAGTAAGGAGAGGAAATATATTTGTCTTTTATCAGCAATATCATGTGTTGCATCATCACACAACAGTCAGAGAAGTAAAACTAACTAAATAAAATGCACCTCTGAGTACAAAACATATTTGTATGCTTACAGTCTTGTCAATCTCTTATAATGGTAACATAAATGCTAGGTTGAATGATCCAAGGATTTACTTGCATTTTTTTGCAAATATTTCCAACCTACTTAGGATTAAAAGGCAAGAATTGTACTCATGTTTTCTAGCTTAAGAGCTAAATTGGATACTTATCTTCCTTAAAAAAAGTATTACACTGACTCTATTGTGATTGAGTTGAGAAAACAACACAAAACTTACTTATTTTTATGCTTCTTGAGCTGTACATGCAGATCGTAGTAACCAGGATGTCCTTATGGCTCCCAATTCCTTTCAGCCCTGCAGAATCAGTGAGATGGGTTATATTTTTGTGCAAAGAATTAGCAAGAACTGTTTACTAGATTTCAGTTCATTAGACTGCAGAGCTTACACAGGTGTCAGAGGGCATTTTGTGGCCTGCAGGCACTTCATTGCTGTTAAAGACAACTGAGGGGGTAGAATGCCATGTAACCTCAGTGACACACATTTATCAAACTGGCAGCTAAGCAACTTCTATTTATAGTGTTGTATGTGGATCTCTGGAAGATAAAAATCATACAAACTCACAAGCTCCTTTTTGCCCTTTTTTTTTTTTTTTTTTTTTTCTTTCAGAGCAAGGCTCTGCTCCAAGAGCCTTGCTCTGTAAGAGCTGGAAAGTCTCTCAGACTCCACAGGAGTGTTACCATGGAGTTTCATGGGCTTAGGCTCAAGCTGTAAATATTTAAGTAGAAATAGTAAAATGAAAAACAAAAGATGGCCAGATGCCCAAATGAAACCATCTAGAGCCTGCATGAGCTGGAGATAAGGTTAATGTGACATTCAAGATAAAGTAAAAGCAACATTTTAATTAATACATTTTCATGTCCTATCACAAAGCTGCACTTGCCTTCATAATGGAATCAACCTTTCTTTTAATATTAGCTTTCTCTCAACAAAAGCAGCTTTCAACAAGCAATTGGGGGAGGGAGAATCACATATTTTGTTTTAATAAAATAGAAATAGCAAGGACATAAAAAGATGAATTTTGAAAGCCAAGCCTCAGTTTCCCAGTGGGAGGAAGTTCAAGTGTGCCAGTTTCCAATAGCTCTGGGTTAGGATGCTGTGAGCATGCATGGTGTTTATTGACTTCCAAATTAAAGCAGTCAATCTAAAGGAAAAGCAGAGTAACGGAGGCCATTCTTTCATTTTCACACCATGTGTGTAAAAGAGTAATGGTCAGCAAAACTTTACTGAATGAACTGCCACTATTGCAGCCATAAGTGCCACCCCTTCTTTGTTTATCTTGTTCTACTTTTCAGCTTTTTTCTCTGCATTTTTCAATCAATCCTATCCTTCTCCACAACCAAGTAATCCTACATGTCTCTTGGATTGATTTATATTTATTACTCACTGCAGTCATTCTCCTTCATATGTTAACTTTTTCCAGATGACTTAGTAAAACTGTGTGAATAATTCACAATGAACAATTTACTCAGCAAATCTGCCTTTTTATGTTCTGTTTTCCTCCAATAAATTTTTTTTGTTTTGTAGTATTCACTCGCTATGGGCTGGCATTGCAGGTGAGTGCTCATGTAAGCTACTGTTAAGCAAGAAATGCAGCCTTATCCTTCAGGCAAAGCTATTGCTTACCAATTATGAGCCAAACAAAATCAATTGAGATGTCTGGAGTACAGCCCCCAGCCTTTTTTTCTATAACTTGTTGTCTTCTTCCTCTCAAAGTGTGGTCCAGATCTTACAGGCTCCTGTATCTTCACTTTGTCACACTGCACTATCCAGTATTTAAGCTCCAATTAGTTTTGATTATTCTTTTTCTGTGAAATTATCATAGCTTAGAAACATACAGTCCCAGTTACAAAACCAACATTTGTTTTCTGCAATAGTTCTGCAGTTCTCTGCCTCCATGACTGTTCCTGCTAGGAAACTTTTTACTACACTATTCCACCTCAGCAAACCCGAAACCCAGAGGGGGATGAACACAAGCCCACAGAAGCCTGTTTCAATGAGTGATTTCGTATCCATTGCCCATGTGTGTTAATTTGCTTTTTACAAAATAATTTGCCTAGTACCTCCATTAGCTTTCTCACCCTGATATAACAGGAAGAAAAACTGCCCTTCTCTGTGTCTGCAAAAAGTCACACACCCCAGGAAAATCTCATGGTGAGGGTGAATCTCTTTTACCCTTAAAATTCCTTTTTTATTTTCACAGAGTTCTCCTACGATCTTCAAATGTAAAATGTCTGCAGCTTATAGCTTCTTGTTTTACAGAGTCAATGCAGATATTTATATATGATTGAACTGGGTTATGTTAGAAAGGCAGGCACGTAGACACCACAGTGTTTGTGAAAGAATAAGAATAGATGGGTTGATGGATCTACCACCCTAATATTTGCTGATGAAAAAGCTGAGACAAGTCCTTTTGCCATCCAATTATTTTTCACTTATTTCTTTGGCAGAAAATAGAGAAGATATTTAAGTGAAAAGGAGGAGCATAGCCTCATTTGGTCCAGTGGGCCATGATTTACACTCAACTGCTGCATCACACAAGCCATCAATAATGCATTTTAGCAGGACAGTTCTGGCTCTGGTAATGGAGGAGCTCCACTGAAGGCAGTGGCACCATTTCATAATTACGTGAAGGGAACTCGTAACATTCTTCTCTCTCTCTAGCTTTTAAATTTGATGTGCGTTTCAGAAGCCCTGTTGTCTTTTCCACATAAGTTTTAAACAAAATATTGGACATGCTATTTGCACAAATGTCCATAAACACGACAGAACCAATTGCAGAAGGCAAGCCTGCCATGTCTGGATAGGTAAAAGTCCAGAATACAAAAGGTTCTTCCATGATGGTCCAGGTGTGGTTGCCCAGGCTCTGGAAGGGGGCTACAGGGGCAGGACCTGAGGAGCAGCCAGGGCTGTCCATGCCAAACACAGCTGGTTCCAGTGGCTCCAGTGGCCCCACTGCAGGGCATGGCTGAGCCCCACTGCAGGGCACGGCTGAGCCCCACTGCAGGGCACAACTGAGCCCCACTGCAGGGCACGGCTGAGCCCCACTGCAGGGCACAACTGAGCCCCACTCCAGGGCATGGCTGAGCCCCACTGCAGGGCATGGCTGAGCCCCACTGCAGGGCACAACTGAGCCCCACTGCAGGGCACGGCTGAGCCCCTTAGCCCCGGGCTACAGACTCAAAGAAAGGCTGTCAGAAAGGGCAAAACCCTGCACAGCAGCCAGGGCTGAGGGAAAACGGTGAGAATCAATCCTGCAAGCCCCGAGGGGCAACTGAGAGGGAAGTTTTTTTACTGTATCATTTACCTGTTCCAGCACCTACTTTAGGAAATGAATCATGCCCCAAAAAACTTTGTTTCTTTCCACTGACTGAAGGTGGATGTAGTTATCTGCAATGTAGGCACAAGCATGTTCTGATGGATCCCTCCCCAGACACAAATAGAACCAAACATGCTTTACTGCTAGATAGCAGCTGAACAGGCCCTTTGGAATGATAGTTTTGGACTTAGACTTAGCTCTGGTTCTAAAGATATGATGTTTTTACTGATGAGCTTTTTATGAGCTTTTCCTGGACTCTTGTCTTTGCTGACATTTTTGATGGACACTGTGATATATTAATAAAATGGCATCTAAAATATTACTGTGAAAAGTATACATTTCGTATAGAATAATTGCCTGCTGTGTTTGCTAGAATTTTTGCACCAATCTGATGTTTCTTTAGCAGCCTGATAAAGGAACAATTTTTTTTTAAATTTGCCATTCTTATTGTGACTTAAACAATTTTGCTTCATTTGAAGTTCATCCACTGAGGGGATCAACACAAAGTTTAAAGTGGGAATGCCTGCTTTAAGACAATTCTGTGTTAGAATGGAAACCACTATGCTACTTAGGAGTTAAGCATCTGAGCCTGCTTCCACATGAGTTAGACATTTCCAGAGGCCTTGGCAAAGCCCAGCTAAGCACAATGCTTATTCAGTTAATAAAAAGCACTGCACTTTCTCTCCTGACAAATCTGACTCCTGAGTGCTTATTAATACATGGCATTGCAACAGCATGCCTT
This sequence comes from Leptocoma aspasia, assembly GCA_013399835.1. Classification (NCBI taxonomy): domain Eukaryota; kingdom Metazoa; phylum Chordata; class Aves; order Passeriformes; family Nectariniidae; genus Leptocoma; species Leptocoma aspasia. The sequence goes on along the minus strand of VXAX01003727.1, from coordinate 2,527,657 downwards.
TTAGCTTCCTAATGCAAGCCAAAAATTGAGAATATCAATTTATTAAATTTTCTTCATTAAAAACCAACATTCAAAATGAAATAAGTCTCAAGACTCACACTTTTCAAGACAATTGATATATGGGCTTGCCAGACCTATCACTTCAGCACAGAGACCATTTTTGTCCTTTTAATGTCACAAGTATGTGAAACCCACAGCCATAAAATAAAATTCAAATAGGTCTAACAGGCAACTTTGTCTAGGGATTTTTCCCCCATAGAAAAAGTATTCAGTGGCTTGCACAAAAGTTCCACTGAGATCTGAACTGCTGCATATCAATGGGCTGGTGAATTTCAAGGAAACACACAATTCTTTATTTTAATCATCTTTTCCTGTGCACTGCCTACCTTTATACACATATTTGATTTGGAAGCACTCATAGCTTTCATACCTTCATTAATCATTTGGAATGAACACTGGGGACCTTTTGGGAAATTCAGGGGGATGACATCATGATCAGGATTCTGAAAATAATAATTAAAAATGACAGGAGAGTACAGCTGGGAAATAAAGCTAAATTGATAACACATTTTGTCTAACTAATTACAATTTTTTAACCCACAATTCAATATGAAGTTGCTAAAATACTGTTGTGTAGTTGCTGTTTTATGAGTGCAACTTCAGTATAAAAGAATATAGAGATACAAATGCAACAGACAAAATGTTTGTAAGAAGAGATCTAGCCTGAAACCTTAGTTCAGTGTCTTCCTGCCACAGATCACCCTGGGGAAGCAATTTCTATCTGTCTGGTTAGTTTATAAAATGATCCAATGCTGTATGTGCATTTCTTCTGCTGCCACACAGGACTGAAAGACTGCATGCCTTCTGACCTATCCCCATCATTAGTTGCACTGAACCTTACAGTCAAAGAAATCAGAGGGAATGAGAAAAAAATTATAAAGAAAAATGGAAAAAAGGTTTACTACTAGAAAGTGTCTTGGACACCTACATGCAACAACTCACAGGACATTGAACTGGCCTGTAAGCAATACAGTTGTTTAGCAAAATAAATAGTTTCTGCTCCTCTTATCAGGAATGACTTCATGAGCATTTCTAGAATTTTTAACTGAGCTCAGAACAGTTGATGCATGCTACACAGAAATATAGCTGAAAAGTGTCCAAGTTTTTATTACTTTTCCAGAAGAATAATATGTCCTGGTTTTTCCAGCTGCAGATTGGGCAAGTTCCATTTAGTGAATGTTTTTAAATCTCCCAAGTATTAATGTTAGAAGTAACACAAGATTCATTAGCTGAGCTTAAAGTAGTTTTTTGGAGGTGCGCTTGATGGAACACGAGCTCATCCATGATGCTCAGAGGACATGGCATATTTCTCTCCATACAAAAGGGCAACTATTTGCTAACGTAGACATCAGGAAACTTTGGAGCCAGCCATTGAGATTCAGGTCAAAATGTGTCTGACTGAACACTGAAGTTTTAGCATTTTGACATTTCTCACAATTTTCTTGGGTTTTCATCCAGAAAGCAGTGATTTAAAGACTAAAGGCTCTGTGTAGCAAAAATGTTCCACTGCTTTTGCAGTGTTTAAGCCAAGAATGTCATGAAACAGCTTTTTGGCACCCAGATGAGCTATTAAACAGCAGCTCAGCTGGGACCCCAAACCAGGTGCCTCCTGCAGAGAGCACTCAGGAGGTAGACTTTTCATGTTAACAGCTCTCTCCAGCCTTGTTCCCCTCCCAGGCTTCATTCAGGACTGTGACCTCTCCTTCTGCAAAAGCAGCTCTCAGAGGTCAGTCTTTTCAAAGACAAATGGTCTTTCTCCTGAGCTCCATATTGTCAGCTTCATATTGTGTGACCATAGTGACTTCCCTTCCTGCTACTGAGATTGCTCTTGGCCCTTTACACATAGTAGGTAACAGCACATACTGAAATGAGCATGGTTTCTGGATATAAGCTGAGTAGTGGTTAATCAGCAGCTCCTCCAGCATCTTCTGAAATTTTACAGTGGGGCCCATTTTGTCTTTTCATCACAAGCCAAATTTTATGTGGTCACAAAGAGAGGAGGCAAATCAAAAAGGCCCTTATGGAAAAAAGGAAGATTAAAAAATAAAGGCTCAGTTTCACAACCATGATTAAATAAAACAAACACTTTTGCCATCTGATTAGAAGTGATGGAATATTTCCAAAAGTATTTTCTGAAAGTCACCTAAATATTTCAGCTGAGGGGTTGTTTGGGGAAAGTGAGTTGTGATGGATAATAAACCTGCCTTTCTTGTGTTTTTAACCTTTCTTCATTTTCGAGAAATATATTGCAGCACTTGTCAGAGTGATAAGCTGTAAATAAGTATCACAGGATATTTGCAGAACATCAGATTCAAGACCACAATCACTCAGATGTGAAACTGCTCAGGTTTATCCACAAAGCAGGAGATTTTAGGTGTTTGCTCAAAGCAACTTCAGTGCTGAGTGTTTTGCTGTTTGCCCTACAGATAAAACAATAAACAGTTTCAATGTAGTGCTTTCACTACACAGGCTGGCAGGAACATTAACATCTTACTGAAAGTGTTTTCTGACTGCAATTCTCCTTAAGAGACTAGGAGTCCCAGAGTGAGATACCAACAACAGCGAGGACCATCTGAATGCTCTTGGTATCAATAAACAATTGTACTGGTAAAATGTTCTTGTATTTCTTAAGTTTCAGCTAAGAAGAGGAATATTTGAGGAAAGTAGTCACCAGCCAAGGGGACAGGTGGCAGGCCTAATCTTTTGTCAAAAAGGCCATATTAGAAGGGGAAGCAATTTAACACTATGTCAGTGCCAATCAGTATTACTTTCATGGAAGACTGCAAACAGAGGACTCTCAGGCCCTTGCTAATTAATTCACATGGAGATATTGGTAACAGATGCTAAATACATGATTAGTCACGGAATCTTTGGTGTCCCCTTTAACATAACTATCACAAAAAATAAAAGGATTGCACCATTAGAAACAAGAACTGTACACTTTTGAAATTACTTACAAGTAATATATTCCTGCACTCACCATGATAGTTCTACACTGCAGAAATTACTGTGTTCATATTTTGTTCAGCAACATAACTTGTTCTGAGCAGAACCAAACAATATACAAAAGTCTCTGCCTTTGGGAAAGCATGGCTTAGCTCCATTTTTTAATGTGAGACATATCCTTTGCTTAAGTTTTCTGTTGTGAATATCAGTAATTTGTTTCTTCCATTTTGAAACGTTATGAAACACAGAGAAATATGTGTGAAACAGATTGCTTTCTCAGTAATACTGCCCACCAGCCTGAGCTTCCTGTTCAGCTCTTCCTTCCTTGCTGAGGAGAAAATACACACATGGAACTCCAAAGAATCAAAGATTCTAATGTTGAAGTTATGTGCTGTTGCAAGCCAGGCCAGCTCCTAAAAAGCATGCAAAATCAGAGTAAATGGAGCCCAGTCTGGCAGCTGTGAAAACTTTCACTGCTGGTGCAGCCAAAGCAGATGCTTCAGCTCGGAGCAGCATTCAGCAAAGCAGCCAGATCCTGGGCCATATGGATGGAGGGTTGTCCAGGCTGGCACTCAGTGCCAGGGCTGCTGTGTGCCCCATCCCCTCTGCTCACATTCAGACGTGTTGTGTCATTTATATAAAGTGACAGAACTGCAAAAGCACGTGCTGGTAAACCTGATGTGATCCCGAAGGAAGATACTTAAAAGAAAAAGCATATAAGTAGATCTTAGCTCAAATAATTCCAACCTTGGAGCCTATAAACTACATACCAAACCCTCACTCAGCTGAAAGCCACACACCACATACCTCAGAGGTGAGAGGAAGGGTTCACAGGTGACAGTAACACTCAGGGGTTTTCCAGGAGTCCTTCAGCTCCAGCCTGGGAAGGTCTGGGCTCAACGTGCATCCGGGAGCTAGGACAACCTGGAGGATGACCCTGTGGCCTCTGTTTATCAACAGCTGGCCATCAGATGCTCCAGCACATTTTATCTGAGCAGCATTTTGTTGCTGGCATCTTAACATGCCCCAGACATAAAAGTCCAAGTGGGAAAAGCTGTGCATGTATGCTTGGTATTTAATCAGCTCTAATACAACTGACCACACTTTTTATCTTCTTCCCAGATAAAGGAAAAAAAAATCAAAAAAATGCAAAATTTTTATGTGTTGAAGAAGTGAAAATGTTTTCTTAGACAGTCATTGTGTTCCTTATGAGACAGGGACTGAATCCAGTTTGGCTGTCAGCTTCAGTGGAGCATATTTTAGCCTGACACATCACAAAAAAAAAATGTTCCCAAAAGGCTTGAGCAGGATTACTCTCCAGCCTGTAGGACAAACTGGGAGAGCAGGATGACAGTAATCACAGGAGTTAACAGAAGTATAGAGCAGAGAATCCCTGAATGGGAACTGTGAAAACAAGGTTTTTACGTATGAACTTTGCTAGGTCTCCTCTTTATCCAGAAAAAAACATAAATACATGCATATTATTAAGCAAATGGCAGGTCTATTTGTGAAAGCTGAAATCACAGGTGGGTTGGCCTAAACTGAGGGGAAAAAGAGCAAACTGTCCATGGATAGAATATTTTGTTGATAGTTGACTATATTAGGCTGTGTGGTATACTTTGCTTTTTGCACTGCTTTACCTGTGCATTTCATCATATATTTCCAGGGGTTTCCTGTGCAAGGTTCAGATGAGTCTAAGAATTGCTGAATGTAGTTGTTTTTCCTGGGTGAAAAGATGGACTGTTTGCAATGCCTTGCAAGGTCAGCTAATACAGAAAGACATTCCCATTAAAAGATCAAATTCCATTCCATAGAAACTGATTTCCCCATTATAAGTGTAGGAAATAAATGACGTGTATAAGATAGACAGTGTGTGCAGTGAAGAAGGCTTCTCAGGGGCTGACAATAAGGCATCCCTTTTGCATTGCTAGGATTGTTGTTACTTTTTTTATCAGGTAAGACAGAATAGCACAGAAGAAAATGGTAAATATAACATCAGGTTTTTCTTCCCCTGTGATCCCTAAAGTATTCCCACTGCTTGGGTTCTCTTACCTTGCCTACCTATGTTAGCTCCAGGTATGGTTTAGGTTTTTCAAAGTTGTCTAGGAGGAAAGAAATCACAGACCACCTCTGAGAAGGACAAGAGAATAGATATCCCTTTTTTGCCTCCTGGAACTGCACTGCCTTTTCCCAGAGTATTTCCCAGGATGGCTCATTCTGCATCCTTCCAACATAAGCTCTGAGAGCCTTGACCAGGGATGCATCTCTGGACTCTTTGAAAGACCGCAGTCATTCAGAAAATGCATTTTTCCTTTCATACAGAGCTTAAAAAAAAAAAAAAAAAGCAGATTTTTCTCAGAATGAAGCCAGATTTTTGTGCTTGTTTCTGGCTGCCTACCTATATACACAGTCTGGCTTAGCTTATCCTCAAAACACAGGATTGAATTTGGGGATAGAATATTTGGCAGTTACATTTAAGATGTAATCAACAAATCAGTTTGTCATCAGTTTTTAATGGTACAAACATTTGGGGTATTGCAAGACAGCTTGAATAATACTGTGCTCTCCAAAGTAAAATGTTAGCATTTGGTTAGCGGCAACAGTGGGTAAAAATGAATTCTTGTTGCTGGAATGTTACAGTTCTATGAGGTTAACCACACTTTGGCCAGCATCAAGCCAGAAATTAGCCTCTCAGCTGCTAAGACTGCAGCCTAAATCTGCAGATTTGATAAAGAAACCGTCCACGGTTCCAGCTGTTTGAGCCCATTCAGAGAAGGGATAAAGGAATTTAGCGTTAATTTAGATTTGGTTAAACTAGGTCTGAAATTGCCCCCCGCTATGTTATTGATAGAAAAATATGCTCATCATGATTGTATAACTTAATAAGAACCCAAATTCCTTCAATGAATTCACACAGCTCCAGGGAATGACAGCTGGAGTCAAGTTTGAGTGCAAGTGGTTGCCATCAGCTCTGCTCCTCGGGCAGGGCTTGCTGAACCAACAGGAGCTGGAGTTCCTGCATACCTCCCATTATAAGGACCAGTTTTTAAATATTTATGAATTTGCTAAATTCAAATCATTCAGGCAGAACAGCTTATTGTTGCAAAATTTGTTTCCACTTATACAATTCATTAAAGCAACAGAGATTTGTGCACGAGTGTATATCTAAAAAAATCAGACCTTACTAATGACCCAGGCATGGTAACTAATTTTATGGTGAAGAAACATCTGTATTTTATCTGTTTCCTTTAAACATTTAAAGAATCTACAAGAGCTTTTTCTCCTTGTAACCAGTCACTACCAAGCCATGACAATACAAAAAAATCTGCACATGCTTGCCACAGTATTCTTGAAGTCCCCCTGAGTCTTCAAAAGACGTTTTTGTTCTGATTGCTGAATTTAAAATTTTGTTCTAAGGGGAAAATAGTTCTGCTTTCAGAAAGATGAATCACAATAATAGTTTTGACAGAAATTTCTTTAACTTAAGTGAGAAAAATGGAGGTTCATTTGTCATTGGCTTCTCAAAAAAAATAACATCCTTACAAGTACCTTAATGTTTATCCCAATCAAATTCGCTTTTATCTGTGATTTCTATCAACCTGTTTCAGCTCTGAATTATTTATGGGAACACAGATGTGAGCATTGTCCCATATAAATTCTTACTAAATTAGGAAACAATACTGAGCCTTTTGATGCAAAAGAGGAATCTGTGATTTGATTTACAAGTTATAACAAGGGTTAGCAAGCCTTGAAGTGTTAATATTGAGGAAAAGGCTTTAGAAGGTTGTCATATGAACACAGTGATGATTTGTTTTGATTGCTGTTGTTTTAGCAAAATGTACATTTGGTAAGAGAACAAAAACTGTTTATTGATTATGAAAAGCAGTCAGAATGCATGAGACACTTTAATGCATCATTAAGTATGCCCTTTATCGGAAGGAAGGAAGGAAGGAGAAGAAATATAGAGACCAGTACACTGTCTCACAATGATTGCAAGGAAACAGCTACAAATATGACTATGGAAAAGAATTGGAGAAGGGCATTTGTATTTAGCTTTTATACTTAGAAAATGCTACAGTATGCTTTTTGGCTAGGTTTTATGAATGTTTTAAGCAGGTGACAGAGATAAAAAATGGAATATGAACTAAAAGTGTTACTTGAAAAATAAACAGCTAACTGGTAAACAAGACAATTGGGTATCCAGTGTGCAGCAATGTTTTGTGAAATCAAAATTGCTTTTGATTTCATGGAAGTCAATGGAAGGGAGGAAAATAAGTTACTGATTACAAAGCCCTTCAAAAATTCAGGGCAATTCTTGCTCCAAGTTCATTGGAGCTTTGATTGTGTATCACTTTGCCCCTCATATGCAGCAAACAGCAAAAGTCCACCTGATCTGTTCAGACAGCTGTATACATAGTAATAAAAGAATAACCTTCACATACAGACACTACATACTGTCCATAACAGGATGCAAAATAAATTACCCAGAGCAAATGTTAATCTCTATCAGTATTAAGAAAAGCCTTTATTCAAATATAGTTAACATGAGTATAGGATACACTAACAAACTCTGCCTAAAAGATGCCCTTTCTCAATAATTTTGGCTCAATTACTATGAGCAATTTAAAAACATTCCTGTTTTGGTTTCAGCTGGGCTGGCCCAGACTTACCTCACAGACAACCTGCACCAACAGTTGTCTTGGTACAACCCAGGGTGGGGACACAGCTTCCCTGCACAAGGGTGCTGCTGGCAGCCAAGGGTGGAACAAGGGTGAGGAAGGAAAGTTTTGAGCCAGTATCATCACTGAGCATCATCACTGGTCACATGGTATTATTACACTAGGTCCCAGATATTCTGTACTGTGCTGTGAGTTTGATATAAAGCAACTAATAGGAGGTATATATTTTGAAGGTATAGGAGGCATATATTCAGTTTAAAACATAAGTTAAAAGAAGTAACTCCTACCTCTTACAACAAACTTGTAACATAAAGCCTTCCCCCATTAATCTGTGATTGATTATAATCACAACTGTGTAAATAGCAATAGACTGTAAAAATCTCAGTTCAAAATATGTGCATCCTCAATTTAAAAAGCATCCATTTCTTGTTGGTATGAAATGGAGTCATGCTTCTGCTCAAAGTTAGGAATCTACTCTGTACCTTCTTAGACACTAGGATTATTTGTGCAGCAAACAAATACCCAGTGTGGGAGCACTCGTCCTGATTTTAACCATGTGTTAGTCAGGCTCTGAGAGAAATGAAGAATTATTATCTCCCCTCTGAGGTGCTTATTGTCACAGAATCTCGGTATTTCATGAGCATGACTGAAACTGTCTTTCAGCATTTATTAATATAAGGCAAAATACTGTTTCTGTTTTAAAAATAGAAATAACCAGGAGCGTCTAAGTACCTAAAAGCAGACAACTGGGAACTGACTTTTTGGAGTACTTAATATTTTATAGCAGGCTGTAGTTGTGCATTTTTACAGCACAACTTGTATTGACTCAGCTGCCTTTCTGAGAGCTCAGCACTTCTAAAAGTCAGACCTCAGGTATTTTGGACTGGGTGCTCAGATCTGAGGGAAACACAGTCAGGGACCACCTGTGAAAGTGCTGGTGCATAACTTGCCCACCACTGCCAGCAGCTCACTAGCAGGGCAAGGGACCAAATTCAACTCACCAAAGTGGTAATCTTCTCTCTCAAGAACAAGATTTTCCATCTTCTCACTAAATATCTGTCTTACATTTGGCTTTATCGACTTATGCACAGGAGTCTCTTGTGATAGATGACTTGCAAACACTGATGGTCACTTTTGCTAAACAGTACAAATTCAGTGTAGCTTTTCTGTGTAGTATTAGATAGACACAATACATTCTGCAAGATGCTGAGACCTTTTTCCAAGACCGAGGATGTTCACTTTCTGTAGTGCCTGACTTGTTGAGTATGGCCTCAGTTGTGCTGACTGCAACTTTGCAACTTTCCATGCAAATCCCATCCCTGCACTTGTGCCAAGATTAAAGGAAGACATATGGAAAGCACAAAGCTAAAATAAAAATAAGAAGCAGAATCATATCCTCTGTTACATTCCATGATATTTTAGTACCATGGGAAGTCAGCCAGTGTTAAAATACTACATAAAATATTGGCGTGAAGCTGTAAAGCAGAGATAAAAGACAAATTCTGAAAATAGAGGTGACACAAACAGTATCCTATAGCTAAGCCCAAGGAAACTAGACTATAAATTCAAAAGCAGCATTATAAATAATTATGTGTTTTTCTTTTGAAAAAAGAAACAAACACATATGTGCAAACATATTATGAGAGAAATTGCAGTTTATGTTATCACTGTCTTCTTTTTGGAAGGTTTTATTTTATTTTCTAGTATTGTATCAATAAAATAGTATTACTTCTATCATCCTTATCATTCAGACATCAATTATTACCTCATAAAGCCACCACACTTACATGGTCATGAAATGCTTTTTAGAATTGTTTTTCATACATTAAAACTGACAATTTCTGTGTGTGTATAAGCTGGTTCAAATAAACTCAATACTCACTTTTAAGGCACTCTGACCAAAGCCTACATTTTCCCCTGTGGTGTAAAATCTCTGATCTTAGTAACACACACACACACACACATACACAAAGCTGTCCTGAGACACCAGTCTATGCTGCCAGCAAAAACTGATCTGCCCAGAATAAGAAGAAACAGTCTTCTCTTTTTGTGACTGGTTTGGCGCTTGTTTGCCTCCCTCCGGAATTCAACAAAGCCATGGCCAATATTGATATTACTGATTCTCAGCTTGTAAAGTGCTTTGTCCCCACCAGAGAGCTGTTGAGTTAATCCCTTGCCTGAACAAACGCAGATACCACGAGATGAAAGCACTGTGTGCTGGTGGAGCTGGCTGCAAAGCAACCTGCTCCCACAGCAGGGACGGGCAGGAGCGCTGGCTTCGGTGACAGCCCACAGTCAGATGGGCTTGGCCAATTGTGAAACCACAGAGTAAGCCTCCCTTTCTTCACTCCTGGCTGGGCCAGCCCAGAGCACAAAACCCCAAACCTTTACTAAAGTTATATTAGGGCTGGGAAATGGAGCATGCACAGAAGTGTGTGTTTACACAGATAGTGGTATGGTCCCAGCTCAGAAATTCACACAAGCTGCTGAGGAAAAGTGTAGCTGCCGTCTCACAGCCATTCCTGCCACAGGAGAAGATTCTGCTTTCCATCCAGAGTCAGTCTTCATATGTGAGTTAATTTACAGTAAGAAAATGCAAAAAATGCTTTTAAGAGTTGAAAAAGTTAAATCTTAAAATGCTGTGAGCATAAAGTAAAACATTTCAGCACTTATGATCATTTTTGCAAACATGTGGCTCGGCATTTTGTTTTCTTTTTTAGAGTGAGTTGCATGTGGAACAAGATCCATTGTTTTAAACCTCAAAAATTACTGCAAGATGAAAGGGAAGAAGAAAGGATTTCCTACCCTGTTCTAGTCAGCCACTTTCCTGACTGAGCTCTCTCTCTCTTCTGTTCCCGGTTTTCTGTGGCAAAGCCACATCGAGGCTGAGTGTCCCAGCAGGGTTTACCAGACCATTGCCATGGCATGCACGGGTACCCGCTGTGCCCTGGCACAGACTTCTCTGCTGAAAGCCCAGCTCTCTTCTGGTCTGCTACAACCACTTGTCATGGACGGAAAGATCCTTCCTATATGAGCTTCACTGTAAAGAATTTATATCACTTTGTAACTATCACTTCCTTTTGTAGCATTACAACCCTGAAAATTGAACAAGATGATTTCTCAGAAGGAAAAATTAAGTTATTCAGTTCTGGCATGCCAAAAACTATTGCAATAGCCAGTGATGAAACCCCAAATTCCCTGCTCCAAACCATGAACTCATGTTCCACCCATGCTGCTTCCCTGTTTTAGCCAGTTCGCTTCTACTTTCTTTAATATTTAAATGATGGCAAGCAATATATATCCTAAATTATATAAACCACTGTCCATTTGAATGCATGCCTCCCTTTCTATTACTGATACTTGTAAATAATTTTTTTATTTACACTATTATAGCATTAACATTTAATCCTGAGTTTTATATCTCTCTAAACCTACTAAGCCTATGACAACCCTGCTCAAATAATGCTAAAAATGCACCACAATAAAAAAGATGGGAACTGTTAGGCATTCTCTTCTTAGTGTTTCAGCTGTCTGGCTGAGTACTGGTAATGAGGAGACAACAAAGCTAAGAACAATTGAAGTTATGAAAATGCCTTATGACAGGTTGCATGTCAGTAGGAAATGCTTATGCTGTCATCAAGGAAAAATATTTGGCTATTTTTAATATTAAACATATTATGGTAAATGGAGAGACAACAATCATAGCTGTTTTTATATATATGATCTAACTAATAAAAATACACTTGTTATTTATGAAGCAGTAAAATAAACCTAACTCTTCCCTGAGGTGATATTTTATTTAGGAGGTAAACGTATAAAACCATTTAGGTAACCATATAATTACTTTATAAGAAACCTGAGGGCTTCTACTCTGCTGGAAGTTTTGTATGCAGCCTTTTCAATTTCAAACCTTTGGTTTCCCCTCATACAAAGACAGATCCTTTCTACCAGCAATAGCAGAAGAAGAGCACCAAGAGTTAGAGTGATGACAAGAACTGCTCTCTGAAGACCATAAGGTGCCACCCACCTACCTCCATGGGAATAGAGGATGCTCAGCACCTTTTGAGTCACCTCTGTCTCACAGGATGTCCCCTGCCTCATTCTCATCTATCCTGTCCAATTTCTTAATCTAATCTGGATTCTGTGAATAAAATACTTATTCTGCAGTGCCTTAGGTGACATGCAGATAACACTTCTGTGAACAACTGAGCAGTCTAAACTTAAGTTTTTTAAACTGTAAAATTGGAAAAAAAAAGTGTTAAGCCTTCTTGTAAGTATAATTTGAAGTCTCTAAAACTAAACTATGGGTCTTCTGTGCACATAGGTGAGAGGAAAGGGAGTTTTCTCTTCAGACACAAAAGAGAGACAGAGGTATTTACTTACAACATTGCACAGCCTTGTCTGAGTCCAGTTTGTTAGACTGTTAGCACAGGACGCTTGACAGCATAATGATATAAAATTATATAAAATGTAAAGGAAAGCAAACACCTATTTTGAAGAAATACCCACTTAGCACTCAGCACAAGTGACTGCATCTCCAAGCTTAGCATTAACAAATTATTTCAGAACAAAGTATACATTCTGCTGGAAGGGTGGAAGGGCCATGATATATAGTTCTATCACATTACATGCCTACCATCATGAATCTTAATCTTCACATTAAAGTCACAAGGGCTACTATTGTTCATATCCTTTGCATTTTCATCCCCCATCTGAATATACTCTTCCATTTGAAAAAAGAAGTAAAAAAAAAAGGCCTTGACACATGCCTGGGCCCAGTGAATTTAAAAGAAAGAAGTTTGGTTGCTATTCCTTCCAGTTGTGAAACAGGAATTGCTTTTGTATGAGGCTGGGTCTAACAGAGTGAGACTAAACATTTATAAAATCAAGTAGGGATTGAAATATAGCTTTGTGGTTACTAACATTTTGCAGCAGCATATCAAGTTTCACATTTCATCAGCTGAATAGAGTCTGTGTGCTGGGCTATTGTGGTTCAGTAGCTGACAGCAGTCAAGTAAGTGCTGCTCTCTTCCTGGCTTAATCATTTCTATTACACTCAGTGTCAAAACAATAATGTCAGTGAAATAGGCTTGCTGACATTATAGATTAGAATTGAGTGATTCTGAATGTCCTGTGACTGAATTGCATTTTATTTCTAGAAAATTACACATTACAATTGCAAATTAAAGAGCTTAGATCTCAACAGGCTGTATCAACAAATATGGAGCTGTGGACTCTGTGCTGCTGAGGAGATGACCCATCATGAAATTCATGAGGTTTAATGTATACTAACAAGAGAACAACTGCTGGAATACTTGGCCATGTGTTAGAGAGGATCTGAAGAAAAATCTATTTTGTTAGGAGGGATTAATTCAGCTACACAAGAGGTGAGAATCCCTGGGGTAATCTCAGAGATTTAAAGAAATGTTTCAGAAAAAGGAAGAAAAAACAACCTAGATTTTCTTTTTTTCCAACTGTGAACCACCACAACATATGAAGACACATCTCCTGAGATTCAGTTAAGGAACATATTCACAGTTTAGAGAGCAGCCACAGTAGCAGGCTGCAGAATTTCTGAGTGACTGACAGCCACCAAATGACAAGAAGTAGCATTTAATGACTGCAGTCATCAGGACACTTACTGAGAAAGAGCAGGGCATTTCTGTCCTCTGCCCTTTAGATGGAATGAACAGCAACTGTGTCCCATAGTACTCTCCTACTCTAGTCTTATAACATCCAAGTGTAAAAGACTTTTGCCAGAATATGAGCAGCTTTGAAATACAAATCATATATTCCCTCTTAGAGTGCCCCTAGAAAATCAGCAAATCAGAAATTACTCTGGAATTCATAAAATATTCTGAGGTTGCTCACAAACAATGAGTAAGACCAAGCTCAGGAAAACTGCAGCAGTCAGTCACAAACACAGATATAACATTGACCATTTGAGATTTTTTGATCAGAGCAATGGGTCACTTTTGTTCCTCTCACTACCTTTAGTGAGATAATATACTTTATGAACATATGGAGCTTCTCAGATGACTAAAGATGGAACTTTCCAGTTATAGCAATTCTCATTCCACATTGTTTTTGTTTCTTTCTGTGGTAAACTTCCTTTAGCTCTTTCTTTATGCAGTCATAATTAGAAGATGAATTCCCAGGAGTTTGTATTCCATCAACTAAGGCTAGAAAAATATTAGATGGTTTGTGTAGTTGGTTTTATATGTATTCTTCTTCTTAATGAGAAAGTACATTAATCTTGTCTGAGCAGGAAGTGAAATCTATTCACAGCCTACAAAAGTTCATATGAATTCAGTATATCATTTGCAAGTGCTGCCATACAAGGAGAAAATTAATCATATTGTTCATACATGGTAGTGTTTACTTCCAGAAACAAAAGTAATAGTTCATCACTTTCAAGGCTTTCTGAAAGTCCATTTAATCATTCACCAGAAATAATACAATCAAACAAGTAATGAACAACAGATTCTCAAAGCAAAAACTAAGGAATACTTTACAACTAAGAAAAAATGAGTAGGAAATATATGATCTGAATGCAGATCATAAATTACTAAAAAATCTAACAGACACTCATGTGCCAGTGTCTTGTGAGTAATGTGGAAACAGAGAGGAGATCAAGTTTGTGGAATAAACAGTTCTCATCACTATAATGAAAAAATAACATTTATGAAGAGCAATGAAAGAGAGCTGGGGAATAGAGCAAGAATCCATGAATTGATGTAATCCATCATATTATGAAAAGAGCATTAAAAGTGAAACATCTGTGTTGCATGGTGGAGCTTATTTAAGTTTTCAGTTAATTCTTAGTACTGTTGTTTTGAACTTGGTTTGAAAAGGCATTGGTCAGTCAGCAAAATTATGAGTTTATTTTTAAAATGGTCATGCTTTTGGATCCTCTTCATTTACTTGGTACTTTTTGAGTAGAGTCCAGGGTAGTGTGTTTTCAATATTTTCTCTTCAATCAGCAGACTAGACATTTATTTTTTTTAATCAGATTTTAGGTTAATCTACTAATACAAGGTAAGATTTTTTTTTGTGAAATTACTGATGTAACTGGGAGAATGAGGAATTCTAGTTTTCCTCTGAATATATCGGCTTCAGTCCCACATACATAAGGAAATATATTAGTTACAGAAGATGTGGACACATTTACCAACTGTGTTTTGACATGATTTTTGCAAAAGCTTCATTAGTTTTGCTCCACGGATGATTACTGAGAAGCCACAGCTTTACCCAGTTATGTGACTGACAACCTCCTCTTTATAATTGAATGAGAAAGTTTGTCCTAATTTCATAGTTAGCAGAAAGCCAGTCATGCACGAAAAAAAGGTATAAGTTTTAGCAAGGAATAAAGAGTGCCAGAAATACAACTATTTGTTATGGATAATCCCAGAACATCTGTTGCTCCCTCCCCATGGGTGGTCCAGCTCCAAAACATCCCCAGCTTTTGCCCCTTATGCTCTGCAGCCCAAATAAAGTAGTGTTGTACAGTATCTTGGTTAGTGCTGCTTGCTGTTTCCCACAGGCTAATACTGCTTTTCTTGGGGAACCATAAATTCTGGGAGAATCATAGAAACAACCACTTTAAGTTAAAAAGAGAAATTGCAAGAGTACATGTGAATAAAAATACAGAACTTATCCTCCACAGCGGGTTTTGATTAATTTATGTTTACAGTTACAAATATGCTCTCTGCTTTTATCTATCACTGTTTTCCCAGTGCTTTGTCCATAAAGGAATTACTTTCTTCCTGCTCTTACCCAGAGTGATGGTGGTTCCTTGGGTCACAGTTAAACAGTTTGACTCCACAAGAGTAAGTGCAATACAAGCTTTCAAATGGTCACTTACGGCGCTTTAGCATCACCTCTGCCTTTCGTCTCCATCTGTCTTTTTCCTCCCCTTGGCTCCCCACGCCCCTCTCTTCCACATTCAGAGGCTAGAAGGAGACTCTTCTCACACAGCAGAGCACTAAAGCTCTCTCCAGATGCTCCAGTTACATCACTGCGAGTGGTTATTGCTCCAGAAATGTGATGGAAGGACATTTCTTTGTAAGGAATGTTCCCAATATTAAGCCCTTATTAATGTGAGGTGGTACTTTTCAAGTGTCTGTGGCAAACTCAGTATTAAGAATGAGACCAGGACATGAACTAATAAGCTAAAAAAACCCTTGATTGTGGGCTATAGACTGGAATGCTATTCTGTTATGGGAATGGGCAACAAGAGAGGCCTCTTGGATCTCTCAAAATCTAAAGTGCCTGGTTGCAGATGTGCAGAGTGACTGATTATGCACTTATTTTCAGCAAAGATCTACCAAACCCTCAAGCATTCCTCAAACATGTCTTTGCCCCTGTGCTCACTTTTACCTTCTTCTGACCCTCAAAGGTCAGTCAGTCCCTTCCTCCTGTCTGTCTTCATTTTCATCACTTTTCCCACAAAGAACAGACACAATAAATTAAGTGGGCACATCAGGTAACTTTTGCAGTAAAGCAGATTATCTGCCAGATAGAGAAGCCAGAGAGAAGTAGAGATGCTGAGAACAAGTTAAGCCACTTGGCTTAACCAGATTTTGGCAAACCCAGAGGAAATGTAAAGGGCAGCTTTGATTCCCTCTGCCTCCTGCCCTCTCAGTGCCCAGGACAGGCTCTTCTCATTTCAGTGGAGTGGGAGGTATGGCTTGGGTGGGGTGCAGCTTCCTGGCCCCTCCTCAGACAAACCCATAGCTATTGCTCACTGCCCAGCCCACCCCTGTCCCTACGCTGCCATGGGGTGCTCACCACAATGGCCAGACAGCCCCATGTGGCACAGAGGTCACCACCACGTCCCCATGGCTTCCTGGTGTCCCACTGTGCCATGGCTTGGCTCACAAGGTACCGCTGAACAGCCACGCAAGCAGTGGCCTTGGCAAGTGGTTTTGTGCCAGGACAGTCACCTTGGGACAGCAGCTCTGCAACTGTCACCTTGGGACCAAGAACATCTCCAAGGCCATCAGACGTCAAAACAAGCTACAAAAACACATCCAGGAAAAAACCCTGCATCGTAAAGAGAAGGGGTTTTTACACTACAATAGAGCTTCTACTCTCCCATAAAGCGTAGATCTACAAGCTAATCAACAGGTTTGCTTTTAAAGCAGATTCTTGCTTTAAACAAGGATTCTAAGAAATCTATAAATTTTCCAGTCATTTCTGCAGGAAAAAAAAATCAGATTTCATTTTCTGATAAAATGTTATGACTAAGTTTGTTTTCTTTTTCTTAACTTGGAATAAAAAAAGCAATGTTCTTTCTGAAAAGTGCTAATTAAGTCTGGGTATGTGATCTAGGAAATACAGAGCTGTGTAACCTGATGGAAACAATCATTTTCAATTGTCAAGACACTTCTGCTTCTTTTCACCCCAGTTTCAAGTACATCTGGTTTCCACCTGCTCCATATAAGATTGGTTCCTCCCTTTTTCAAATGTATCATGCTCTCTGGTTTTGGCCATGACTCTCCAGTGGCATTTAACTCAAAAAAGTCAGCTCCACCTGGAATATGGATGCAGCAAGATGGGAAGGAGATGGGTGTCAGAGGAAATTTATTCTGTTCATGAAGGGACATTACAAACTTCAAAAGGGCAGTTGAGTTGGCACATGAATATACCAGCTCTCTGGTTCAAAATGTAAACTGCTTCAATTTTAAGAAGTAGATTTATATTTTGACTATTGCCCTCTAAAAATTTGTTTCGGTTGGTGTCCTTAAACTTTCACATCCTCTGCACAAGTTTTGCAATCTGTCTGACAGCATACATCCCATGTGACAGGAGATTTTCCAGGACAAAGTATGTTTTCTGTCTCCATGACTATTTCCCAGAAGGTCTTCTATTTCCCATCAGTAGTGGCATTTATTGAAGATTATTTTGTTTTTGAGACCTAGTATGTAAAGATATCAATTTCATTTTAATTAGCCCTCATAAAAGCTAAATTTATATCAATTTTAAATTCAGAACTGAATTCAGAACTGCAGCTAGAATCTGAGAATTTCTCCTTAGATATACGGAAAAGATTATTTACCATTAGAATCATTGGACACTGGGACAGAAGCTGAGAGAGGCTGTGGTCTCCATCCTTACTGATACCTGAAACTCGGAGATAAAATGCTGAGCACACTAAATCTTATGTAGGAGGAGAGAATTACAGACTTCCAGAAGCCACTTCCTACCTGCACATTTCTGTGATGTGATTTTCAGCATGGATTTTGTTCTATTAAGCAAAAGTGTAACTACTGGACAGACTGTGGTGTGAAGATATGTAAAAGTCAATAATTTTTGCTTGGTCCTTTTCTTCCACCCGTAGCAGAAAGATCTGTCCAAAGCCCCAGGAGGACAGGCTCAGCACTTTAAAATATCAACCTGTAGATCCATCAATGTACTTCAGCAACAAGACACTCAGCATTGTAAGGTTCAAGAAATAAAACAGACACTTAGCACATTCAGGACAACTCCTTGGCCCTGTCCTAGAAATGAAGTTTTAATGTCAGGTTCTTTCAGGGGAAACTGGATGAAATTGTAAAGCTAAAGAGGAAGCAGCTGTCCTCTGAGTATCATCTGGTAATGTGGAAGTCCCTGGAAAGAATCTTTTTCTGCTTCATATTGATATGATTGGGCTGATTAGGGAAATCAATGTTTTCCCAATGCAGCTGTGCTGATGCAGCAACTGAAGCGGGCAAATTCCTGCTGTTTTCAAAATATAGCTTAATCCCTTATTCCCTGAAGTACAGGATAGTCCTAGAAAAATAGTCCATAAAACAGAGGTGTGTGATGCAGTGTTACAGCATTACAAATACAGATAAAGTGCTGCTACAACTTTGTGCAGATTGCACTCCAGGTGCTTTTGCAAACCTTGGCTTTGATGCTGACACATTGAGGAATTCTTTTAAAGGACGCTTCCTCATTTTAGTTTTACTGTTCAGAGCATGGTCTGTGCACACTAATCAGAGTCTGGCTTGAATAAAAATAATTTTCAAGGCTGCCTGTGCAGGCCCAACACCAGGCAAACTGGAATGAATTCAGTTTCACACAACCTGCTGCAGTTATGAAGACAGCAGTGACTGCAAGCTGGAGTGCAGCTCTGGCTGAGGAAGAGGCTGATAGCATGAGGACACCCATCATCCAGCCACCCTCCCAGTCCTCACATTAGCCACATAGAGGGGGTACCAGGACCCAGCCATAATTGACTTCTTCAAGGCCAGGCAGGATGTCTGAAAACAAAACTGAACCCAGATACTTCAATTTTAATCCAGTATTGGACATATGTTTCTATTTCTTCAGACTCTCCACTCTTTAGCCATTTTGCACATTTGGCACATTTGGAACATGTGGTACTGCCACGGAGTGAATGAGACAGTGCTTTTTCCTGGAAGAGAAAAATACCTCGTGATCCCTTCAGTAAAAACCATATTGTAATGGTGTTGGATAAAAGGGTAGTGCAGCTACCTGGCAGGCTGAACAAAGACAATTTCCAGTATTGGAGTGATAAACATGCCAAATTTCAAGTTTCCACTACCTTTTGCAAAGGTTCTAGAACAATTAAAAGGATCTTTAAACCTCTTTCATAATGATAAAAGCAATTATTTAAAGTAATTTAATGACAGCAAAAATTAATTGCATATTAAGCAAATGACACAGCTAGAACAGCTCAGAATGTTACAAACATTTTAAAAGATCCCCGTCACGGCCATGAGCTGGTACTACATTAGTATTTTACCCGTAGTCAGGACTATTTTTGAGACAAGGGTTGCTCCCAGTCACTGTGCTTTAGTTCACACCCTAGAATAGTCTTGGCATGTATGAAGTGGGTTTCTTGAGCTTGTTTTTGAAGATGTGCTGTAGGAGTGCAACTAATTTACTATAGTCAAGATTTGTCTTTTAGTCAATGGGAGCAAGCTGGAGTTAAAGTGAAATTAAGGAGCTTGGAACATGGATAGCTTGGATGTCAAGTGCCTGACATCCATTATTTCACTGTACACATCTACTTCTTTTGGTCCTATCTTATTGCTAGCAAAAAAAAGAAAAGACTGCTAATAAGTAATAAATGCACAATTAATGTGGATAAAGCCACATACAGAAGGATGGTATTATTTAAAATGCTTGGTATTGTTTAAAAAACCCAAACAACTGAGTTCCTATTGTAACAATGCTCCAAGTGGATGCACAGGAATGATGAGTTTCCAATGAAGGAGGCAGGAAGAAGATGTGCCTGATTTGGTTATCCTCTGGTGACCTGGTGTGAGTAGTCAGATTCTGAAGTCATCACTTACAGAAGAGAGTTTACTATGTAATTAGGCTGCTTCAAAGCATAGGAAATCTCTCAGCAAGAGTAAGAACCACAAACTGACTCTTCATGATCGTAATTTGAAAGCAAGGGTAGATGGAAAGTGTTGTCCAGAGACCTTGAACACAGCCTTCAGGATGCACCCACCAGCATTTCCTGCCTGGGGTTCCACAACCACTGATGCTGGATATGGGGCACTATTGGATCACAGCACAACAGATCTGACCGACATCAGAAACAGGCAAACAATCACCTTTCTTTTGAAGTAACAAGAGTGAAAGTTTATGCACAAACCCAGTTTTATTTGAGCTGCACAAGGACATGGAATTTTTTTTCTGTGTAGTCCACTATCCCAAAGTTAACTCATCAAAAGTTACTGAACAAATTTGAAACAGCAAGTGAGTTTACATGGGATCAGCAATTTGCACTGTTTGGCTGTGGTATCTTTGTTCCAGTGCTACAAGTAATGGATTTATTATACCATGACTCTTTGGAGAATTCAGACTATTCAGAAAAATGTGATCCCCACTAAAGCAGCGGAAATCTCTGATTCACATCTGCTGTAGCAAGTGGTTATGTATTTTATGGCATTATCGCTTTTCCTGCTGCCACCCGCGTGCCTCCGATGTCGGCTCCATTTTCTGCCAAGAGCAGGCAATGGTGGCACAGACAGCAGAAGAGGAGGTGCTGCACCTCAGCCTCTTCCTCCCTGAGGCTGCATCCCCCTGGGAGGCTTGGTGTGGTGGCAAAGACTCCCATGAGAGAGCTGAGGAGAGGCTGGGGGCAGCCAGGCGAAGGAATTGCAGACGTACCATGATGCCACAGCTGTAGGGGGCCACAGCCAGCCATCCAGAGGGAGGACTGGAAAACAGATATTTTCTGGAAAACCACAGGCTTTCTATGGACAATTCCCCCATGGACAAGCGACGGAGAATGCTGAGTAAATCACTGCAAATTATTAGTTCTCTCAGATTTATGCCATCTCTGAAGCAGAAGACAGGAGGGAATATGGGACATTTTTGCTTTCTCCTTACATCAGATTTCAGGGTAGAGGAAGAGAGACTTGCTGACAAGATTTTATGCTTATTTGGTGAGAAGCAAATTGAAAGCATGCTTAAAAAACCTAGGAAAAACAGAAAAAAAAAAAAAACAACAAACCAAAAATAAGGCAAAGTCAATCCAGCAGTTGCAACAGTATTTTTAGTCTGGAAAAATAAGTCCTGATACGGTCCAAGACTTTCATTGTTTCCATGGCTTGTCTATAAGTACACACACACACAAAAAGACCCAACACCTTAAGTGATGGGCCACCACCTAATATATGACAATATTTGTTCCCTCATCCTGAGGGAACTCATTCTGAGATTTGCTCAGAATTAGCTGAGTCCTGTAATTCAGCATCATCTGGAAGGATGCCATTCCTCTATGGTCCAGTCAAGGGCCGTCTCTGCTCAGCATGGATATGTGAGTCTCTTCAGTCCTGATATGCATGAATGGTGCCTCTTTTTTGGATTTCTGGGAGGTTTTTGGGTCATAAGGACTCTTCTGGTCAGTTAACAACTGCTGTTATGAAAATGAGTTTTACTTCCTTTGTTATGATAATCTCACATAAATAATAAATTGTAGGAGGAACTATATGTTAACGACTCCATAGAAGCCATTCCATAGTATGGCAGCAAGACAAATTTTATGAAAGGCTGCTGAAATGTTGAGGAATACATTCAAAGGAGTATGTTAATTTACTAGGGAATGCAAGTGCCATTTTAAATGAAAAGAAAATGTTTAACTGAATGTTTATTATTAATTAGAATGGACCTAATCATTAACTTTTATATAGGTATTAAATTGCTCAGAGGCAAGCAGTATTACTTACAAATTGTCAAATGCACTTTCTTGTTGCCCTTCTTGCTGTGACTGAAACTAAATATTTACATCACATTTGGGGCCTCTTCTTGGCCCAGTCTGTTATTTCTGTTATTGCTATGTTCCTCTTTTGGGGTGGGTCACTGTGCTGCAGAAGATACCTGGTAAATCCAAAATCCAGGTGGTGTACTCAAATATCATACACAAAGAATCAAAGCTAACCCAAGCAATTAAATAATTTGAAATACATAATCAGTTCTTGATGATTAAAGTGGGATTTATACCATTGGCTCTCTGCTTGACCTCCTTGGGTCTAAGAAAAAGTTAAAAGAGGAAGGACTTAAGGTGCAACACCATGTAATAAAAATTGTCATAAAAGCATTTCCTCCACAGGAAGCCCTGCATTTCTGTGTCAACAGAAGTAAGCAAATACATATTGTGCAATCACTTAATTCTGCAATTTGGCACTTCCGTTTGATGATTTAAAAGACCCTGTGAGATCACGTGAATAATTTATCCTTTTCCAAGTGGAAGAGCTGTGGAAAATAATTTCAAAAACATCTCAATGCTTCAGAAAATCTTAGAAACACATGCTTGCAAACACAAACACAGTTTTACTCAGGAGCAGCAAAATGTCTCTGAGCATTAAGGGAATGAAGTGCAACTACAGCCTTGAAACAAGAGTATGGGAATGGGGGAAAACACTGAAAAGAGAGAGGATAATGATCCAGCAACACTGAAAGTGAAGATGATGAGTAAATCATAGCATGCAAAAGGCAAATTCCTAAGCACCGAAAATGAGGAACTTCTGACAATCTCATGCTCACTGTTTCCAGGGGTTGAAGGTGAAAGCAATAGCCACAATGGGAAAAAAACTGCTAATAATAAAGTATAGGTTTAAAATGTTTATTCACTGGACACATCTGCATATATTACTACTGGAAAGCAAGATACTGTGAGGGAAAGAGGAGGGGCAGACACTGATCTCTTCTCTATGGTGCCCAGTGACAGGGCCTGAGGGAGTGGCCTGAAGCTGTGTCAGGGGAGGTTTAGGTTGGATATCAGGAAAAGGTTCTTTCTCCAGAGGGTGTTTGGGCACTGGCACAGGCCCCCCAGGGAGGTGGTCACAGCACCAAGCCTGGCAGAGCTTAGGAGGTGTTTGGACAGTGCTCTCAGCCACATGGTGTGATTCTTGGGCCAGGGTGTTCAGGGCCAGGAGTTGGACTTTGAGAATCATTATGGGGCCGTTCCAACTCAGAATGTTCTGTGATTCCGCAGTTTTGAAGAACCAGAGCAGCTAACATTGGAAACTCAGCCTTGGCTGCATGTTTAATCTGTAAATCTTGACCTTTCCTTGAGAAATGTTTTTTCAAGAGCTACTTAAGTTGCTGGCATGGGGAAGACCCAATCCACTCTGGAGGTTATGGAACCTTTGTGGCTTTAAGACCAGGTTGGAGAAGCATCCTCTGAGGCTGATGCTGGAGTGGCTGATCTAACAGTCAGAATGGGAGCAGAATAACTAAGATGTATTTGGTTCTCTCCGATTGGACTTTCTTCTTGCTACTTAGTGGTTTTAATTTGAAGTCATGCAAGTAAAAAAAAAAAAAAAAAAAAA
>VXAX01003727.1:2402646-2504165 GCA_013399835.1 Leptocoma aspasia | reverse complement strand
AAAAAAAAAAAAAAAGCAAAAAAGAAAAAGCATCTAATGACATTTGCAACATTTAATGACTTCCACTACTTCATGAGTGAAATATTCATATATGATACCTCAAAGCTGTTACGTTTTGTTGCTTCCACAGCCTGAAAACCTGCTTCATATTGCAACAAAACTCAAATTACGTGTTTTCTAGCAAAGCAAAAACCCAGTTTTAGCCTGTTTCAGAGGGAAGTGCGGGGGTGTTGGCCGCCTCCCGTGTTTTGCTGCGGAGGGGGCAGGCGCTGGGACACGGAAGAGAGGCTCGCCAGCTCTGCGCTCCCAAAGCAGAGCGAGGATGCGGGCCCGGGAAGGGCGATGGGCTGTGCGCGGCTCTGCCGCAGCCCGGTTTAGCCGCGCAGCTGTTGCCATCTAATGGTGCAGCGCCGGCGGCGCCGCGTCCGGCGGCGCTGGAAGCCAAAGCGCTCCCGGGCAGGGCTGAGCCCCCAGGGCAGCCCGCGGACATTCCGCCCCGCTTCTCTAAGGAATCTGACCTGGAAGCCACGGAAGCACCTGGGAGACTTTCATTAGCTTCAGATAATATATTTTAACAGAGCAACGCTCCCCTGAATGTGGTTGCAGCAGTCAGATCGGACAACCTTAGAGCCCACCACGTGTGCCGCGGGCAGTGGCAGGCTCGGGGAGAGGCTGCAGGAATGCGGCAGCTTGGGGACTCTCACGCTTAGAGGTGGCATCCTGCAAACTCTGTCAGGCCTCTGGTGAGGACAAAGTGCATCTAAAGTTACACTAATGAATGTGAAGCTCTATGTGGTTTTCACTGGGTGTTTTTACTTCCAGGTAAACTTCTCTTGAAAACGCCAAACCAAACCAAACCAAACCAAACCAAACCAAACCAAAACAAACAAAACCCCAAAAACCTCCTACAAAACCCAATAGCAAAATACAGTAACAAAAGACACCTACAACATCCAAAAGTCTGACTCTCTTGGTCATTCTCTGGGAAGTGAAAAAGATCACATTACATAATATTGTTATTTAAAGCTCATAAGAATAATTGAATCAATTAGAAGTTGAAGAACCTCAAACTCTGATAAGAATATTAAATGAGATCAATTCTCAAGACCAATATGGCAAAGAGAAGACAAAGAGATCCTTTCACTGATGTTTGGCATATCTTCTAGAAATCAAAATCCACTCTTGGTCTCATCAGGCAAAACACAGAACATGTATCACAACTGTAAGGGGTGAGGTTAGAATAACAACATAAACATGCAGACTCACCAGCATATTCATTCCAGATTTATATCTTGATTTATACATTTATATCTATTTATAGACTTATATCCAGTATCTTTTTTTTTTTTTTTCTTATTGCAGCAGTTATCCTGGGAGTCAGATTGAGAACAGTCTCCCAAGCATAGACAAGCTGGGAATGACCCAGGAATACCCAGTTTGTCACTGCAAACTCCCCACATGTGCATGTGGTGAGTGCAGCCTCTCTGAGTGGCAGGTACAGAGTCTCTGCAGCCTGTCACTACAGAAAGCTGCACTGGTAGATTGGGTTGCTATCTAAAGGCCACTAAATCTCCTGAAGACCCAAGAGCTGATGTCTCTTGTCCTCTGGGTCACTGCCAGGAACCCTGGCCAGACCACCTGGGCACGTGTGCCTTGGTGCCTGCGTGCCGGCCGGATTAGGTGAACACGCACAGCTTGGATCTGGTGAGTATGTGGGTGACAGAGTGTGAGTGAGTAAAAGCAGTTTGGTCAGATTCCTTCTTCCCAATTGCAAAGTCCCATGGTTCAGCTTGCCATGTTGCTACTGTAATCCTGCAATATTAATTCCTACAGGGTTGACATAAACTGAGCCCACACCTTGAATTGTAAGAAAGGAATATTTTTTGATACTTGTCTTCATTTTTAGATGATACTTGTGGGTGAGATACCTGCTCACTATGAAAGCAGTACAAGAAAAAGTACTGTGTAATAATTAGCCAAAAATGAGCCCTTAACTTGGATGTTATTCCAGAGAGAGGTGAAGCTCCAGAAACAGGTAATAATTTGATTGCTTTCCATCCAACCAGTTTTCTAGGCCTTTGGCTCTCAATAAAAGTATTTCTGTACAAACATATGCATATACACAAGAAAAAAATAATCTGTTATTTGATTGTTGCTTCCAGGAATTTAATTGCTCCTTGATTTAAATTTAAAATTCAAGGTAAGTTTCAAGGCAAAATTGTAGGTAGTGCAAACTTACATATAAGAACTGCCAGATGATTTATAGAGAACCAAAGCCACATATAAAAGAAAATGGTAAAGTTTCCAGAAAATTCTTAAATGTCCTGTAGCTTTCCAGAGTAATGCTGGAATTTGTTAGGAATTAATGCAAGGCACTGGCAGACTGTAGCATGCAGCATTTCCACTGAGTAAGCCTAAACTTGGGGCTCTGAGCCCTCGGTGTATTATCCCAAGCAATGAGTGCCAAGTCACGCCAGCCAGTGGCTCCAGCAAGGCATCGCCGGGATTATGGCACTGCACACACCCTGTGGGACCTTGGGAAGTGCAAACACAGGGGAAAACTCCAGGGCTCTGCTTTTATATCACAGTTATCAATACAGCCATATTCCAGGAAAAATCCTTTCTTTTGGATTTCAGGTTTGAGGCCTTCTTTCTCTGAGATTGATAGGTCCAGAGAAAGCTGCAGCTGGACTCTCACCTTTCAGCCTGTGGCCACCAGGAACTGACTTTGGGAATGTAGTAGTATAGGGTGATGGCAGGGCAGAAGTAGTAGGGGAGAGCATGGCACAGTGCTTGTGCAGCCACCTTCCTTGGCCAGTGTACCACTGGCAGGGATGCAGGGAGAGAAGCTGCCCAGGAATGGTGACTTAGTGACCTCCCTGGAGTCAACAAAGCCCAGAAATCCCTCAAAAACCCGGATGCTGGAAATCTGTACTAAGATCCTGCCACTGTTTATTTCAAAAGCCAGTACATCAGGATAGGTAACAACCTGGACTTTCATCTGTGTTTCCTCTTTTCAATAAATCTTTGAGGGAAAGCTGTATCAGCAAACCAACGTAACGCTGCTATACATACCAATATATAAACTGTAAACTGTCTGCATGTTTTGTTTCAGGCTGTTGGCAAATCAGGAATCCTATGAAGCCACCTCAGTTTGCTTGAGATCATAGAGTTATTGTGACAAATACCACGTCCTCTGAGTGACCTGGGATGTTTGTTTGGGTTGGCTACATGACAACACATGGGAGACAGGGAATACTAACCACATTGTATGATTTGGTCCAACTATAAAGTTCTCTTTTCTTTCTCTTCAGGAGAAGCAGAAAAAGTTTTTAGAACTTTCACTTTATAGCAAAGACCCGCTGAGTTCAAACAGAAAAGGCAACATAAATTTAGTGAGATGACTGTCTTTTATCTAGACCACTGGTATACTTGAAATAGTGTAGAGGTAATAAAATATGTAAAGAACATACAGTGTTTTGAAGAAAATTATCTTTTAACCCATTTAAAAATGTTTTTCATTAAATGCCATCATGTTGGGTTNTTTGGGGGGGGGGTGGGGGGTTTGGGTTGTTTTTGTGGTTCTTCCCTATCTTGAATTACACTTTTGATAATAATTTTGATAATCCTGCTGGGTATAGCTCTTTTTCGTGCAACAACCTAAGATGAAATTTATTCTAAAATGACATCCATGGATGCTATATCCCCATTGCTATTATTTAATAATTTACTCTTATCTAATCTGGAAAGTATCAAAACTTAGTCTTGCTGAATCCCATTCAGTTGTGCTCAATAGATATTCTTTTGAACTCTAAACAGCATTCCACTTGCATAAAAAGCACTGTGTCTGTCTCTCATTTTTATCCGTTTGTCTGGTTCACTTCTATATGTTGAGACATTTACCGAATCTTTCTTGTGAAAATTTCTGGTTCCAGATAATGTGATCTGCCCATGAGATTATTTTTTATATTACAAAAGCAGTCAAAACATGCTAAGTGTTTCTCCAAATGAGTCACAGTGATGATTTCTGTCCCTAGAGCCTACAAGTTTGTCCAAAATGCAAGGCATGCTTGGCAAACAGGGCATAGCCATCACAAAAGGGGATCTCCTTGCATTCACAACTTCAGGACTATCTCATCCACTCCTGTCAGCAGATTAATCTGCTAGATAGTCATAAGAAATCAAAACCCAAACCCTAAATCCAAACCATCATCAAATATATTTTAAGTGGAATGCATGAACTGGAGGAGGTGGGGAGAAGTCAGAGAAGTTCAGACAGAAGTTTGTAGTATCAAACAGAGACCATTTGCTGATTTGGTAGCTCTGTGACCTTCTGGGCTACAGCAAGCCATGTTCTCCACAGGATAATTCTGTAGCAGCTTGCCTTAAAACATGGCTTAAAATGCTTCTTTTGTTCTGTTCGTGAGAAAGCAGAGGGGGAGAGAGGAGATAAGACATTCTGAGGCAGAACTACTTTTTCTGCCCAAAGTCTAGTGAGTGCTCCCTGCTTTGAGATTGTTGTAAAGGGGATAAAAAGTGATACATCAGAATTATTATCCTGACAGACTCTTTTTGACTTTAACAGAAAGATGGCAAGTTGCATTACAAATAAGTTCCAAAATACCATTCCCTTTCCCTCCCAGAAAATGATTGGAATAACATAACGTCTTACTCCAGTCATTTGCAGGTTAATAATCGTTGTAATTTTTCATCCATGCTAATAAATAAACTGCCTATATTTAAGTTAACAAAGTACCTGCAGTAATAGCTTTGATTTAACAATGTTATTTCTTAGGAGCATGAACCTTAACTTTAAAGCTTTTTAAATTTTGCCTTGCAAATGGTCCATCTACCCAGGCAAAGAAATAAATTGATTTTTAGCTGTCTACGAAAACCACAGAATGAATCTGTCCTTAAAATAGCTTTTAAAGCTGTATTAAATAAATTGAAATAGATTATAGAGAAATTGTCATATTGGAGGTGAGTAGATGAGTGAAATCCTTCTTTTAAATAGCAACTAGCCCTTGTTCACTCTTAAAAGTATAGAAATGCACCAGCATCTACCCAAGTCCAGTTTTCTAAAAATAGTTATTGTTTTGGACAAAGGACTGCAGTATTATAATCTGAAAGGTGTCACAAACCCTTGTGACACCTAAATTAGAATTCAAAGGCTCTTGACAAGTGGGGGAAATAGTTTAAAATCTGAAGGCAACTTGTGGTAGATTCTGGATTTAGTGTGAGTCAGCAATGAGAGGCTACTGCAAACTGAGAAAAGTCATGCAACCTATGGGACATGATTATTGTAAGTGTCCTCTCTGCTGGTCAGGCCTGAGCTGCTGCTTTTGGCACTCCAATCAAAAGAGGTGGAAATAACTTTCCTTCTTGGGTGGTTTGTAGAGGAGCTTACCCCCGTTTGGGGTAAGGACCCCAAGGAAAACAGCAGTATAGGGAGGGTTTACTGAACACATAAATGAGATGGAAAAGCTGAAGGCTCCCTGCCACATCTCTTCTAAAAGAGGAAACTGAAAGGTTGTAAACTGACAACTTTCCAGTGAGGAATACCACATGCTCAGCTGTTTCTCCTGACCACAGTGAGGGAAAAAAAAATCTTAATCAAAATCCATTTAAATTAGCCATTAGAAAAAGCTTGTCTATCTGCAAAAATACCAGAGATCATGAGGGGGCATGGATTTTCGCTTTTTAAAATGTTTTCAATAGATACTAAACTACCACTGACAGATTTCTGCATTTGTAAGTTTGAATTTATCCTTCTGCAGAAGTATAGGCCAGATGACCTCTAGAGGTCCTTTCCAGTTCTTCACCTCTGTGAAGCTACAGAGAACTCTGAGCTAGCAGGCAAAGGAAACTGCAAAAGCTACTGAGTAACAGCTCACTTAGTTGAGATTTTTTTTATTCCTGTCACTGGCACACATCCATATTTTGAATTTATTTGATGCTGAATTGCATCCAAATAAGTGTCTACACATAGCTACAAATATGTCCTGCAAGCCAAAATAATTGTTTCTTTTAATATGAATCATCTTGAAGAACATTTTATTATTATAAATGAGAAAGTTTCTAAAAATATATTATGCCCTATTTGGCATGGTATTATAAAAATACCATTGTATTAGATTTGAAAATGTCTCCTCCTTGCCAAGTCTTACCCAAGCTGACTTGTGTGTCTAAGGGCAGAATTTGGCCTACTGTAATTAAATCCAAATGTTGCATCAGAGTTTAACTTTTTGGTGTAAAGACAGTGGTAATATTTTTGTCTTTTTCTTCAGTGTCTTTGGACTGCAAGAGGCTTTCCATAGGTTTTAATCATGTGATGAACACAAGTCAAAGAAATGTGTCTGCCCAGCATGAAAGAATAATCATGAGTTGATGGGATTAGAAAGGTCGACTTCATAGCTAGAAGTGAGCTTTCCCTTTCTAGTTCCTGCTCTCTGTGTTTATAAGGACCAGACCCTGATGCCAGCTGATGGAGAAATACACCTGCCATGTGTTTTGTTGGTAATGCCTAACGTGAATTCTGAACCCGCCTGTACTTAGACATAGCTTGTCTGTCACTCTGAGGGGAACTGCTGACCTTAAAGTAGCCCACTGTCAGTGCAACACACAAGGCTGGATTCTCCATCTGCTAAATTAATTTTGTGAGTCTTCCAGACTGAAATGGAATCTTCTTTGGGAAGTTTATCCCTTGCTGTCATAAACCTTACTGGTGCAACTCTGGCAGAAGGCTGGCATGGGAAGTCACTCCATCTTAGCCAGAAAGAGATTATTTAATTTAGCATTACAAGAAAGGAAGTAGATGAAGTAAGAAAATGAGGGTAGGGAAGAGATAAAGATATGCAAAGGTAATTATAGGTAGGTATAATAGATTAAAAAAATTTGAGAGAGTGAAGCTCTACTGTGTTACATTTCCCACTTTTAACTAGTTTGAAATGCCTCAAATCTCTGCCATTTTAAGTTAAAGCATAATGCAGTAATTTAGAATAAGGGATGTCATTCCCCTTGAATGTCTTTGTGCTTGAAAAGGAGCTTCTTCTAAAGGATTTAATTGGACAAATTTGCATTGAGTACAAAGAAAAGGGCAGACACCTTCCATTGTACTGTATTTGCTTGTTCCACCAGTAGGGTTGAATCTGATGAGTGAATGAGGAAATGATCCCTGGGGACCATAAGACTTCTCATCAGAAATTATATGTGCACATCTGCTTGGCATAGTTTGCCCATGGGGCTTTGTTATTGCCCTTATTGGGGAGTTTTCCACAACCCTGAGGAGAATAAGAATAGGCTTGGTGCTGGTTGCCTAAAAGTACATGCCCAGCAATGCCGTGGTTTGGGCTTGACTCAAAAGAATAAGTTTTAATGGGGCTGACTTTTGAGAACTGCAAGTTAGTGGCTGGAAAAGTGTATCTGGAGGCATTACTTTTTTTCGTGGAGTACAGCTGTTGGAAGCCATTGGTCCAGGACAGAGATCTTTTTCGTTGGCTTACAAAATTACTTTCCTCAGTACCCAGGATGGGTGGCACATCAGGTAGAAGACTGTGGGGTAAAAGCTGTAACAATTATACCACCTTGTCTACGTGAGCTGGAATTTTATGAAGGAATATTATAAGAATTGTTCTGTAAGCTAAAAAATAGATTCTGCTTTCAAAATAGGTGTCAATTTAGCATTCAACGGAGAAGCCAAATCATTGTGAATATACTGTAACTGTGAAGACAATTGAACTTACATGCTAAATAATAGAGATTTTTTATAGCAAACAAAATTTGCTATACTACATGCCACTTTTCAAAACCGATCTATACTTAAACTTCATCATAATTTGATTTCATAGCTTGGAAAAAAAGGCTTCACAAGTTAATTAGTGTGTTATGTTATGTTATGTTACGTTACGTTACGTTACGTTATGTTATGTTATGTTATGTTATGTTATGTTATGTTATGTTATGTTATGTTATGTTGTGGAATAGAATAGAATAGAATAGAATAGAATAGAATAGAATAGAATAGAATAGAATAGAATAGAATAGAATAGAATAGAATAGAATAGAATAGAATAGAATAGAATAGAATAGAATATTTCAGCTGGAAGGAGCTTAAAATGATCACCAGTACCACTGCCAAATATGAGCAAATCCAAAGGCAGCTATTCAAAATGTTTGCCTTTTCATGGATCACCTCTATGTTTCAGAAACAGCCCAGAGCATAAAACTTAATTAAAATTTTGTCTGTTTTGATCACTCTTGTATTAAAAATATTTAAATAGACATAGCAGAACTAAGATAGCTGACCTGGGATATTATTAGATGTACCCATTCATAACAGAGTGAAGTAAAAAATTTAAATTACATTTATGCTTCTATTTGTATTATTTATGAAAATATCAAGTCCTCAGTCAAAGAATTCTTCCAAAAGAACTGATGGGCAAAATTTGACAGGTAAAATATGGTTGTGTGGGAAAGAAATGAGCCACTCACACTAACAGAAAATTAAATCCTAAAGATAAATAGAGACTGATATCAGAAAATGATAAGAGACTCTGACAAATATAGCAGCACTCAAGCAATTCAAAAGAATTCCTGAATTCCCTGGATATGTGTAAAAGGATATGCTAGGCAATGTAGGGTGTCCATATCCCATACACTGAATTAGGAGTGCTGCAAGATTGAAGGGGAGGGGAAGTGGAGGAGGATGAGAAGGTTCAGCAGTAGATTACATTAAGACTTGGAAAGATGCCTCTTCTGAGCCATATTAAATACAGAAAAGGTCAACATTTTTGGCGTTCAGGCCAAATCTAAATGAGAAGGGTTCAGAACTGCACAACCCCTGTAATATGCTGTCAGCTCTTTAGCAGCTAGAAGAGATGTTATCAGTAGAGGCAAGAATGCAGAGGAATGTTCTTGGAGGCTTAAGGCAGATAAAAGAAAGGAATAAGATATCACCTTA
Source organism: Leptocoma aspasia (assembly GCA_013399835.1). Lineage (NCBI taxonomy): Eukaryota > Metazoa > Chordata > Aves > Passeriformes > Nectariniidae > Leptocoma > Leptocoma aspasia. The sequence goes on along the minus strand of VXAX01003727.1, from coordinate 2,495,206 downwards.
TATTTTTCTTTTCTGAGGTCAAAAATATCTATCAAATACACAAATTTTATATAATAGGTGCCTGAACAGAACATTTTTTTCTGAAAGGAATGAAAAACAAAAGATATCCCTTGAAATAGCTCATTAGTCCATCAAAACTATTTCTCTCTTGACCTTTTAGTCAGGATGCCAGTGACGTGCAGCATTAGGTGGTATAAATACAAGACTGGCCATGTGATATTCAGATATCATAGTCTAGTCACAGCAAATGGAGAAGTGGAAAAGACACACAGAAGAGTAGGACAGAATTAACCAAGCTCCCCAGACTTACCCTTCTGTGTATCCTTAAATGAAAATTTTATCTTTCAATTGCTCCCTTTTGCAAGTCTGGAGATATAAGTCTGAAGATTAAGGTACCACTGTCAGCCTGAACCCTTTAGCAGGGCACCTGGAAATATCTTGGTTCAAAATAACCATCTAAGGCTCACTGAAAGAAGCAACAATCATTAGATCTGCTTAACTAAGATAGAGAAAACTTAACTTAATTAGAGAAAAAAAAAAAGTATTTTTATATTTTCTAGTTAACACAAAAGTGGCCCAGAGTGTGGAATTATATTTCAGCCACTGCCCTTAATGGATTGCATAGTAGGCTACAACAGCTAAACCTTTGCTTCTATTTTATTGCCTCAGTCACAAGGTTTTAAGCTCTATTTATACAAGTGGTTTGAGTTATAAAACACACATTATTACTTAAAAGTAATTGAAAATAGCCTCCCAGACAAACAGAGATCTGGCCACCTGAACTGTAAGTTTGCCTAGGAAAACTATAATTTGATAGGTGTGCGACAAATGGTAGATATCCGGCACTAATTCTTCTGCTTGTCATTCGATACAAAGATGTAAGGAAAACAGTAGCAGAAGTACACACAGTTATTTTGAGTTTAAGTCACTAGGAAAATTATTGGGAAATTGCAAATGTCTCCCATTAACTTTTTAACGTTATTAGTATGTTTTCAATTTAGCTGACGAGCTCCTCCTTTGCAGGTCCTCCAGGAATGTGTAGAAAAATAAGGTACTTGATAAAATGTTTCCATGCAGAGTTTGGTTTCAGCTATGCAGTAAAATGTACAGACTTAGGCTTTTTCCTCTTTAGTCTGGTGGAAACTGGAAATGTTAGAGAAAAGTTGCTTTGCTCATTGCAAGATAAGTTTTTTTAGTAATGCACCTTACATGTCTAAAGAGAAGCAAGTATGGAACCTAAAAGTTGCAAGAAGAAAGAAAACTAATCATATTAAAAGAGGTAATGAAATTTCTGAGTCTTCTACTGACAAAAGACTCAGGACCTAATCCTGCTGTGGTTGAAGTCAAAGTAAATTATTTAAATCAAATTGGACCTCCTTCTAACACAGGAATAGGGCAAGTACATCTGGAGTTACTAGAATAAAACCTATTCCAAAAGGAATTTTCTGTGGCTAAAGAGGATCATGGCCAATTTTAAGTTGTTTCTGGTAAGCCTGTGTAAAACTTTCAAAATCAAATGAGTGTCCTTGAAGTCTCACTCCTTGAAGAGACTTAGGCACTTCAGAAACTTTTACTCCATGCCTCTTTCCAAACCACTTTTGTGTGTTTGCCTCCAACATATGCCCTTTAAATTGATGCCATGAGTGCACTTTGTACTGGAATGCAGCCGACAGTATAAATAGCTGCTCTGCTTAATTACAAAAGGAACATTGTTTTCTTCTAGAGTCCTTGCATCATCAGTATAAAAACCTTGTTTCATTAAATTTCAAATTCTGAACTTTAACTGTTCACTTAAATACTTCCAGATATCTATTCTAGCAGAAGTAGTATGAATTTAGGATAAACATCAAGAAAACAGTATTTGTGTTTTCTTTACTGCAGTAAGTGGCTTTCAGTAAAAACCTAGATAAGAGATCTAAATCCCCATAATCAGCACAGTTGCATATTGTGCTAGCAATTCTTTTAAGTGGAACTTCCCTTCAACTCCAAAGAAAAAGCCTGCTTTCAAATTTTAGTCTCTGTATTGCCCTCTGCCAATTAATACTGCAGCCTGTAAGTACTTCAGGCTGTGTTGTAGAAGGTGACCAGCACTCAGAGCAGCTTGGAAGGGAAATGCGGGTGTTGCTACTTTACAGATGGCTGAAGAGAGCCAGAGAACGAGCTTTTATGCTCGTTTTATCCTTTTATGCTCTCCATCAGATCATCCTGCACACCACAGAGTTGACTTTTCTTATTTCCTTAACTCATTGTCTGCATAATAGAATTTTGTGTGTATGGGCACACAGCCCACAATCCCCTAAAACCTAATTACAGTGCTTTTGCTGATAAAAATAAACATTTTAGGTTTTGACCATTCTAAGCATTAGTCTACAGGATGAGTGAAACCTGAGCAGGGTTTGGCTAAGCAACTACAGTTGGCATTAACATCAACTTTATTCTGCCCTGTTGAAGCAGATTAATTAACATGGTATCCTCATCCCAGTCATATCAAGTGGATCTGGGAGTGACAGGCTGTTGCACAGAGCTTTTCCTGGGTTGAAGCATCTGTCCTGTTTGGAATTGTTCAGGCATGGCTCCAGCTGGCTAAAGTGACAGCATTGCCTGAGTTAGGGCTGCCAGAGTGTCCTTGTTCGTGGGACTGCAGCCACCAGCCCTGGCCAGCCCGTGCCCACAGCAGGAAAATGCCTGTGGTCTTCAGGACCACCAAGGGGGGCTTGGCAACAACGGCACTGCCACAACGTGTGCCACGCACTGCTTTTAATTAGTCACAGGCAGACTTCTTCAAACAGAACAGGGTGAAAGTTTCCCTTCTGGAAAAAATGCAGAGAAGTTTAACATTTCAAAAAGTCTTGAGCCTCACTGAACTTCGGCAGATCAGACGTTTAAAAGGTGTGGTTTTCCTTCAGCACTGCAAATGTCTGAGACAAGGAGGCACTGAAGCTTGATTTCCAGACCAGTTATTTCCCAATAAGGATCTGAATGTGTTATTTGAACAAACTCTTTTAGGTTTTTAAAGTTTTCCCACCCATCCCTCAGCAGCTTTACTCTTCAAAGCTCCAGGGTTATTTAATCCAGTGGCATTCTTAAATCATGCTGGCAAAGCAGAGCAGTTATGGATTAGTCACCACATGGTGATCAAATCCTTACTGAGCATGAAGGAACACACACCGGAAACACGTTTTCTATTTGGGGTATTCTGTTTCTGAAACCCAACTGTGTCATGGTGCTCAGCCTCCTATCCTCAGTACCTAATCTTTAAGAAGACTGAAATGGTCTGGACAGCCCTGAGCAGCAGAGTTGGGTTCACACCATGCTATGGAGCCCGCACCTGGAGACAAGGGCAGCCAGGGCGAGTGCAACTGCACCTCTGGGGCTGAAGTTCTTCAGCAGGCTCTAGGTCTTTGCTGCTGAAAAGAGACCATAATTTGGATCCTATGGAAATTAGGACTCTTCAGGTATTGTAGCTGAGATATCATTATGTATTCATTTTGTAGTCAATAGAGAAAAATATTTACTTCATACTGCTACTTCATGGGGGTATTAGTCATGCCCTCATGTGCCTCTTCTTATGTATTGTCTGTAAAGTCCATGATTCATTCACGTGATGGCAAGAAAAACATTTTCTTTCAAAAATAGTATTTTTCTAAAAAGTTTTTTTTTTAAGAATAGACTAGAAAATGAAATAGAAAGTAGTAATGTGGAAAAGAAATAGGAAGTAGTAAAGTTTAGTTATGAGTGAGCAATATGCCCTTTCTGAGTGATCTGTTGAGAATGCCCCATTGAGGAGGCTGGGATGACCAGCTCAGATGTTGACACCTACAGTGAAGACATTATATTTAGCTAGATTAGTCTGTTCCATTTTCGCCACATTCACCACTTTTCCTCATCAGCCACCATCCTCACAGCTCCTCCTCCAGCTTAGGAAGGACAGATTACATATGCATGTTATACACCTGCTATTATTGTCAAAACCTCTTCATTTCCTCCTCTGTCAGGTTTATATCTCTGGTGATCTCTGAATTTCACGAAAGCTCTCCAAGACTTCATCTCTCATCAGTCTCTTACCCATGGAGTGCCATTTCATGTAACTTTGGACCAGTTTGACTGTTACTACTGAGCACTTTCAGCTCTTCAAAATCTTACTCACACACTCACTGGGACAATTCAATTCTGTCTATTTTTTTTTTTTGTTATCAGCTTTTAAAGAGTTGAACCACAGTTGTACCCAAACTGATGCTTTTGCAAGGCTGCTGCCAAGAATTGCACCATATAAGTTTTGATGCCTATGAAAGGCTATTCAGATAGGGAAAAAATCTAATTTCTAGGCTTATGACTAGAGGCAGCTTTATTGCTACCTGTGGTGCCTGGAGCTAGAAGAGATGTATTTGAGCCTTTGAGTCCTCCTAAATTGAATGTTCTGTGCATAAATATACAATAGGACAGGAAAAAATGAGCTCTGACAGAAAAAATAAAAGTAAAATAAAAGAAGTCTCTTTTTTGGAAATAAGAGGTTGGGACACCTTCAACTAGAATATCAAACCAAAGAATTGGAGACATTTTAAAAAGCCTGGATAAAACAATTACACTTACTTGTCTTATTTGCATTTTAAAATCCTGGGGTGTGCAGGAAGTGATGAAATACCACAAAAGAGCTTATGTTTTAATTATTCTGGCTGACTGCGACTGGGGAAATACCAGAAATATCAAAGGACATTTTTCTTACATTTGCAAGTTAAAAAAGTAAAAGGTAAAAAAAAACCAAAACAAAACCACAGCTCAACTTCTCCAACTAGTGCTGAGTTAATACCCGTGATCTAAGATTTCTTAGAGTTGACTAGACAATTTCCTGTTATTATTAATAAAGCAAATCAGGATGAGAGATGGAAGATCTAACAGTAAAAAGCCATAAACTATAAAACAGAAAGTCTGGGCTCCTGTTCTTTCCCTCATTGTCTCTCTCTGTGACTTTGTGGAAGGGTATGTTCCCTCTTCAGTTGGCTTTCCCCTCATGAAATGGGGACAATAACACTCTCCCATTCCATAGAGTGATAATTATTGTGTGTAATGTGCATTCTTTTCATCAAATATGAGGATACGTGCAAATATTTTGATGAGTAAAAAATAATTAATCTTCTTGACATAGCCCTTGGGTGGTCTTATTTGATTTGATGGCATTTTCTAGGTAACAAATAGTTCTTTTCAAGTTGAACAGTTTTACTTATCCTATATGTTTATTGCTTCTTTAGCTGCTTATCCCTGAATTTAATTATTGATGTAGTCTAAAATACAAAATTCTAACAATGTCTGATAAAAAGTATGAAAAAAGAACAGATTTTAATATAAATTATGTAAATCTATGTATTTTTTTAAATACAAGAATCTCTTAGGTAGAATTCCTCAATGTATGAAATGTATGTCCAGAGAACCTGGAGTCCCTGAGCCGAAATACCGATGGTGTGAGATGTGGCAGCCTAAGCTCATCACTCAGATGAGCAACCACAAGGTGGAGATGTTACAAGCTCTTACTGGCAAATACAAAGCACAGTGCCTAATAGTGATTTTTCTAGTTTTTGTCTGGGGAAATAGGATCGTATTTTAAATTAAAATTGTCTCCAGTTAACAATTACAGTGCAATAAAAGTAAAGGAAGTCTGTAATAGCAAAATAATTAAAAGGAAGGCCATTTGTATCTTGACCTTGAAATTAGTTCCTTATATTTTATAAAATTTAATGACACTAGCTTGATTATTTCTCTCCATAAAGGAACATGATTTATGTTCATGAAATAAATTGTGTATTTGATAATTATATATCTAGACTGCAATTCAGCTTTGCACAGTCATCCACATATCCCTTAAAGCCTTTGCACAGCCATGCAGAAACTCTTTAACTGTGGGAGGGAGAGTAGCAGAGAGAGAGCGCACAAGCTGGGGTGAGTTGTATTTTAGCTCTGATGTACACATCTGCGTGAGGGAGTGCCACCAGCTCTTGCCATATCCTCACCAGAGGAACTTTACTTCAAAAGAAGTAAAAGACAAGTTTCAGAATCGATGACATTTGCAAGGATAAGGAAGAGAAATAAATAATCCTGGCTTTTTTTATTCTGTGCCCAGTAGTCAGAACGCTCTGCAGGCAAGGAAAATGTGCATTCAGCTCCTTTCCTGAAATCTTAAAAGTAGAAATTTGACTACAACATTCTGACAATCCGACACTTAGGAAATATCCTTTTAAAATGGAAACTACAGATTCCAAATCCTGCTTTGAATAAAAGAGCAAGATGGCCTAATTATTCTACTGCAATAGGTGTAACCTTCTCCTGACCTACATGATTTTTAATTGCTCTTGTGCATCTATATCCCAACTTTTATATGATTCAGAGACTCTTTTTTGAAAACACTGATCTTTCATTGCCCACATTTTTGGCAGAACAAATAACAGAAGAGGTTTTTAAGATTGCTCTAATGCACTAGAGTTTATAGAAATTACCAATTTCTTTCCCCTTTTGGTCCATTTTCTAAATCTCTGCTTTTTGCATAGGCTATGGAGATATGCCCTGCAGGACTTGCCAAAATGCAACATACTACTGTTGCCAACAATCTTAAGGTTTGTGAATGCAATAAATGCTTTCTGTAGAAGTGGAACTTAATTTGACTTGGAAAAAGTGTAACCTATCATCCTGAACAGTTCTTACATTACTATCTTGAGACAATTAAGTCATTCAAGGTATTTTGAGACATGAAAAACATCTTTGCGGAGTAACACTGATGTTATCTACATCTGTTAAATTTATACCTTCAGAATCATTTAAATTTAGGCATAAGTCATCTGTTCTTTTCCTGGAGATACAATCTGATACAGAAGGAACGAAAAAGTTCAGGAATCATAACAGCTTTATGTCTCCATAAAACATGTTACAATGCTGTATAACTGTTGGCTAAAAGTTATGTGTATGTTACATATTCATTTAAATTTATGTGTAGCTGTAACTTCTGGAACCAACTTCTATCAAGCACCTCCTTCAAACCAGCAAAAACTACCCCTGTGGAGTTCTCATATTACAGAAATATAGCTATGTTATGGGAAGTAAAAAATGGGGATTAAAAGAAATTTGCTCCTGTGTTTCACATATACTATTTGTGTACCTCCGAGTCCTTCCTCTGTAGTAATTATGTTATTCAGATTAGGAAAACATGGATGTATGGTTTATATTTTATGTATAGCATTATCTCTATAGAGAGTTCTTTCCCTGATTCATTTTTTAAAACATCTTCATCGTTCCTAGGACATAAGAATCTTTATATTGCAAGTATGTTGTACAGCTTGCTGTTATCCTGGGAGAAGTAGAATGTTACCATTGCTAGTATTAAAGCTTAGAAATCCCCCACACTCACTGATGTCCAGTTTAAAATACTGGAGTCTTACTAGTCTTTATGATTACTGTATACATTGGTTTGGCTTTAAAAACTGGATAATGAAGATAGAAGAACTGCATAATACCAAAACCAGACTGAACTATTAACTTCAGGTGAAACACGCTCCCTTGCAAAAGCCATAAGATGACTGCTGCAGCTGGCACTCCACACAAATTCTGCATCAAGCCCCAGAATGAAGTACTTAAGGCTGATTCAGACAAGTAAAGGATGGAAATAAGAAGAGCCTTACTGTAGGAGGAAGAAGCACATTTGGTTTATTGTCTTTGTTTTTTCAGTTGGTCTCCATATCCATTTGCAAACACAAAGGCCTTAGTGGTGTCAATTTTTTCTTATTATCAGTACATAAACCCACAATTACACATTCATTATGAGTCACTACACACTTCTGTATGAGTAAATGTAGTTAGACATTGTTCTCTGAAAAGGAAAAAATGCACCCACAGCTATTTCTAGCCCAGTTAAGGAGGCCCACTGAATAAATGTCTATGTGTGTTTAGATCAGCAAAGACCCTTACAGGGCAGCAAATCCTTAAAGTCAACAAAAGTGTGAGCTGGTAGCTACTGTAATTGCGAGCAGTGAGTCATGTTAACTGAGAAATGGTGAAATATGGCCTGTTTTATTATTATTATGAGGGGCTATAGCTAGATTCAACTGAAGAATATAGGACTCATGGGAAGCCTCATAAACACTGACATAATCAAGTATTGGTTTTAATACAAATTCATAAATTTTTATAGGTGTCGAGTTGTAAGGCAGATAATATATGGCCAAAATCTGAATAAAGTATATAGAAAAAAAGCATTCCAGAAGGACTGCAAATATAACATGATACAGTGCAATGCCACTGAGGACTGCAGCTTTGTTGGGACCAGAACTGCGAGCAAAGGGGCACACAAAGAATTCCAGGCACTGCCTTTGAGGGGTTGGCCTGCCCCTGAAAGCCTTCTATCATCAGAGAAAGCTTCCTTGAAATGGTTAACTAAAGCTAGCAGAGGAACATGAGCCATAAACATACTGAGTGTATTTTTCACAAGATTTCTTCTTTTTCCTACAAAGAAATAAGGATTATAGGTTGGAAGATTTGCTGAAGGAAGAGATGGAGCCTTGCTCCAGTAAGCTGAAAGGCTGGGCTTTGTCCAGAGAAGCAGTTTTTTATGCAGCTATTAGCTGTGTTTCCCCAGTCACCAGCAAAGCACCACACACTGTGCATGGAACACCCCTTGTAAAAGATGGCAGCAGAAGGAGCACAGATCATCTCACTCTCAGCTTTAGGAGTGGCTTTCTAGCTCCAACACATGCAATGAGTGGGCTGGAGGAAGATTCAAAGAGTGGCAGCCCACACTGGGTAACGACTGGGGAAAAAAAAATGTCCCCTGCAGCAGGCAGTTTTACTTCGCAGATTACATAAAAGAAGCATCTAGGAGTACAGATGGCTGCAGCTTCTTTCTGGCTCTCACACAGATGAATGCAAGGCAGGAGCCCCTTTCCTTCTCTGCTCCATGGCTGCTCTGCTTCCCTTGAAATCCCTCCTCAGTGCTGCAGCGTGCTGGCCCTGAGCCACTCGCTGCCTCCCCACAGGCAGCTACAACTGCAGTTGCAGGATGGAGGGTATCTTGCCAATTGTGAAATATCATATTCTGACTTTATTCAGCCTCTCCATGTAAAATAAAAATGCATGAAATCAGCAAGCAGAATGCCTAATAAAATAAGTGGAGGGAGTCTAAAGAGAGAGAAATTCTAGCCCTGTTGAGATCAATGGCAGAATTCCCACCCTTTTCAGTGAGCCAAAATTTCACCCTAGGTATTCATAACCCATTCAATCTACATTTTAGATAGCTTGGCAAATTCCATAGCACTTCATGCCATGTGTAAAACTTCAAGATTTTTATTCAACTGATTATGTCTGAGCCCTTTTACTTTGGTCACGTATCAATTCCCATCTGAAAATTATTAGTGCACGAACAAATTACAGTTTTTCCTAAGAAATACTACTTTCTTGGTGCTTGGAAGAGGAAACATAGGGTTTAGGCTAGTTCCAAAGCATCTAAGAGTCATCATTACACAACCAAGGGCTTCTGTCTGGTCTCAAGGAGTCAGTTGTCCTTTGCCCGTCCCAGAGTAACCACTGTTGTCCCCAGTGCAGCGGGTCCCTGACACACTGAGATCCTGTTTGTTACATGGCAGCTCCACTCCAGCCTTCAGCCTTTGCTGCCTCCTTCTGAAGGCACTGTAAAGACCCATCAAAGCCCAGGGGTGATGCTGCAAGTTCCCCCTGACAGAAGATTTTTCTATTTTGATCAATGTCAAAGATAGACCTGACACAGTGACCTGTCTGTGCACAAACCTTGTCATGCACCCTGACAGTTCGGTGTATCTGCTGTATTGAGCTCTGCTGCTGCTCAAGGACATCAAAAGCTAAGTTTCAGGACAAAATAGAGACAGAGAGACAGGGATTTCTGGAAGTTATGTGGACTTATACAAATCCCACAGTATATTAAATAAAAAGGAACCCAACTTTTATAGAAAATGATGCTTCCCAGCCTCAGAAAGCTTGGCTGGAAACAGCATCTAGGCGAAAAACTGAGTCAAGTTATGTGATCCATTCTGCAATCCATCATGTGCCATGGTGCTTGTCTTCAGCACAAAATCACCCTTCATCTCAGACTGGGAATGGCTAGCAACCTCTGTTCAAACTGAGCAGGAGCAAATAATTCATACACAGCTTTGTGTTCTTTTAATATCTGGGTCTGTTTGATGAATTTGTCTGCTTTGGACAGCGCTTTGATCATTTTTTACTTCAGACTCTCTCTGAAACAACCTTATATGTTATATTCTTAAGGAGAGACAACCTTATAATTTATACCAGTTAAATATATGTTACAGTACATTATAGCTAACATAAGCCTTTTGTTTTCTCTCAGAACACTACAGCAAGCCATATTATGAGTCAATAAAATCTGCTGCCTTTTCCCCTTGTTCAGCTGCATACACTTGGGGCCTGGGGCAGTGCCAAAAAAAATCAACACATACCAATGGAGGTCATAAAGAAAAAAATCTTGACATCTTCTCCTGCCACTCATTTTAACATAGTTAGTCTGGCTGTACACATAATTTACTTTTTCAGATAATGTGCTAGTTGATTACTATTGCTTACCTCTTAGCAGATATTTTGGTCAAACTTCTGAATTCTCTGAGCCAATACTTCTATTGTATGAATACTTGTTGGGCTACAAAATATCTGTAATAAAAAGGGCATTATTTTTCCATTCTAAATTTGTCTGAAAGTGAGAATTAGGCACTCTGAAGCTTATTCTTCAGGGAAAACTGAGGGGGGAAAAGATAGCAAACAGTAGAAAGTTTTAACCCTGCAGGGATTTCTTATTGAAAGTCCACAAGAAACAGCATCCTTTAATTTAGGACTAAAGGAAAATCTCTCACACAAAACATATGTTCCTTGCCTAAACCACAGCATTTATTAAATGTTGCCAACCACAGTTCATAGTGTATGTGCTTACTTTTATGGAACTCCACTTCGTCACACAAGGCTGTGTTTTTGTAAGCAGACTGTCAACACAAAAAGAATATTCACTTCTGAATTTCATTTTCCAGACTGTTCATACTACAACTACTCAGAAATTAGCCAACTCTGTTCATGCTGGAGATGGTAGCAAACCTTGTATGTTCAACAGAAGCTGTTCAAAGGCTTAGCCAAGGATGAAAAACAGTCAAGAGAACTGGATCTGATCTCGGACTGATTCCTGCATTTCAACACTTCACTGGAAAACACTGAACATCCCCTGAAGTCAGAGTCCCATGCTTGAACTCAAAAGTCTTGTACACAGCCCATATGCCCTAATTTGTATCTGCATCTGTAATTAGCAAAAAAGCCCATTGAAAACTAAGTCTAAATAACACTCTGGAAAGGCAGGCACTAGAGTACATCTTCTAAATGCTCCTTCAAATCATGGCTACAATAAGAAACCATAAGAAGAACCACAGGAAACATGATAATACCTCTAAATAAATATGACAATAACTCTAAAATAATATAATTTACAATTTTACAGTTTGGGGAAATAACACACCACTATTTTATATATTATCAAATCCAGAAAACCCTCTTCTCCCAGCAGTGGCCTAACAGTACACTACATTCATAATGTCTGGTTTATAGATCTGATTCTGCAACAGAGCTACTGCACAGCTGCCCACATCACAGAGTGGTTACAAATGACCTTACTAAGCACAGCTCCCCTGTCAACTTGCCAGCACTTGCTGGATTTTCCTGTGGGCCCAGACCCATCCTGTCACTGTGATACTCCTCCCATTTACTTTAACAGTGTTGGAACACATCCATGCTCACAGAAAAAGTTCAAGCAGAAGCAGGCCTTATGTTTGCAATACATTTCATTAATATTTCCTTTAAAAAACAAACCCTCATGAAAATGCAGAAAAAGTTCTTTTGATATGGTCTGAATGTCAATAGCATAACTTCTTTTTCAAAATGTGCCTTGGTGAGTTTTTTAGGCTGTGCTTACACAAACAGTCCAGGTAGAGGCGAGTGAGCAGTTTGTTGCAGTATTTTCCTGGGTTTACTTTCTTTCCCACTTTCCTTTTGTTAATACTCCCAGTTGTACCCATTACTCTGAAGGAGTTAAAAGTGTGTGCATCTCTCTGCTTCTTTTGGAAGTGAGCTCAAGCCCTTGAAGCACAAACCAATACAGATACCGAAAGCCCCAAGCACACAAAAAAACTGTTTCCTGATTAAGGGATAGTTGCTCACTTTGACAATTCTAGAGGTCATTTTGGACACTTTGTATTTTCTCTTTGCATTTTGTTCTACGTGCACAGAAGAACATATGAGAAGCCACAGATGTGGTGCTGTCCTTTTCCAGCCAACCAACAGCGATCACTCAAAGGAACACCTTCAGCACACCAGACATAAGGGGTGACATCCCCAATGATGAATTGCAGCTCCCTTGTCATGCTGCAGCTTCCATGAGATTGAAAACCTGTTCCAATAAAGTTCTTCCATAATTAAAGTCTGCAAAGCCAATACCATTGACAGAGAGGGTAAATTACTTCTTTTTTGTCCAGAAGAGCTCAGTGTAAAACAAAACACAGGTTTTTAGCAGCTAGAGCGACTGCTGCTGGTGTGTATAACCACGTGAAGGGCACCACACTGATTTGCAAGACCATCTTGAATTAATTTATACCCCAGGGCATTCATTGCTCATAGCACTGTGATTACTTTGGAGGGGGGCACCACACTATTCAATTCACTTATCTTGGAGCATTTGTTGACTGCTCATCAGACCATGAAACTCCCTTGAGGATATTGCTGCTTTCATAAAAGACATCTGCTAGGAGGGCAATGGGAGGTATGAACCCAGCCAGGGTTCTTCTGTGCCAAGAGCACCAAATGCCAGAATCATCTTGGGTTGTCTGAATAAACCAGGACCTAAATTATTGCACAAGATAATTTTCTCTAACTAAATCATGATTTTCCCATTAACTAGTCAATGTAGGCTTTTGAATAACAAGTCTCTACATGCATTTGCTGTTCTAAATTTGCTGCATTTCATTAAAAATATTCAGGAAGCATAGTCCTCTTTTTCTTCTCCCACTTTTCCCTCCAGTTGCTGTCAATCCTTACAGATTCTTGGCAGCTGCCTCCTGTCCATACACGTACCAACTACAGTTAAGCTAACTGAACCATTGCCTTCAAATAAGAGAACAGAGGAAATAGTAGAAAAACCTATTTTGATTTTTTTGTGTTTCAAAGAGCTTTGGCTTAGTTTGAAAGAGATGTAAATTCTTGGTTTATTTTAAAAGTAACAAATTTTTAATCTGTATTTCTCACAAGCATGTGGCCAAACAAATGCCATTAGACCCACTAAGATCCCTGTGGCTGTTCCACGAACAGAGGCATATTTGGTACACTCCTTCAGGAGTGGGATCTCATGACTTTTATACCCCAAGATCTTCCTATGACTTTACTGCAATAGGTAGCAATGAGAAAAATTAACCTGATCTAAGGATGGGTTTTGTGCAGTGTCCTGAAAGCTGCCATTGCTGAAGGAACCCAAGGACAGTCCTGGGGAAGAGAAGATCACTGAGCTTGAGTCAGCATGTCCAGACCTCCAACTGCTCACCATTCCTTCATTTCCTTCCTTCACTTCCTCCAAGTGCCCAGGAGCGCTACTGCTTCCTATCCTTGCTCTCAGCCTGGTGTGCTGCTTCTTGCTGTGTTTCTGCAACTGCAGCATTTTGGGGCTGCTGGAAAAGTCCAAGGGGACTTAAAGCCTCATATCAGTAAACCTTTCTGCCTGTTGGATGGGCAGTTTGCCACATATCTTCAAAACATTTCCATCTGGCAGATACCCCAATGTCATTGGTTCTAGGAAAGTGTTGGTGTGCCTGTCCTCAGGCAGGCAGGTGAAAAGTGTCTAATCAACATTAGCCTGCTTCCTTGCTGGTCTAGCAGCAGCCAGAGAAGACTATGCAGAAATTTCTCACCAGGTGATTGTGTGCCACTTGAAGAAAATTTGGGTATGGCCTTTTGCTATGTGGAAAAACTGGAACATTCACCCTTATTAATTATTCAGTAAAATAAAGTTCTAGTGCCAGAAGGTCTTATGGTGTAAAGCAAAGACTTCATGTTGAATAAAATTGAGATGTTTCTAAGAAGAATGGAAACACAGTTTCAAACAGGACAAGAAATGTTTGGATGGGACGAGACCAGCTTGATATTTTTTTACTCACCCTAGCAAATAATTCAGTGAAAACCAGTGAGAGAACTCTTTAGATGTATGTGCAACTTTTATTTCTCTGTAATCAATTGCCACATCAGGAAACAGAGTTTCTTGGTGCAGAATATCATTGTGATAGAAAAGAAACTGTTTTTCACTACTTATCAGTATAGGATTTTTGGGCCATGTTTCAGTTATTCATTCTCCCTGAACAGTACCATTATGGTTAATCTTTTCACCCAATTTGTCTTTTTTCTTGTGTTCCTGAATTCTCCCGGGTTGTAGAATATGAGTTATCTACCAGATTTGGATACTGGTTGTTTATAGGACTGGGTTAATTGTGGAAGAAAAAAATCTTTACTTAAAATGCCAACATTTGAAGAAGGCCCTGGAGATACATGAGCTGCTGCTATTCCTCTGGAGCAGTATGGACCTGTCCCTTCCCAGTCATTTTCTTGTTGTTTCAGTAAGGGTGCAACTTATTGGGGCATTGCTTGGCACACGTTATCACGGCAGAGCCCTGAGGAAGGGGACTGTTATGGCATGTGGCTGTAAGGATGTGCTTGCTGGATCCTGGGGGACACAGGTTCAGACATCTGCAGGCTGGAAACTGCCTTGGTCTTCAGCAAGCTGCTCTGATGTTACCTGGAACTGCAAAAGGAGAGATCCTGCCTTGCTCTCTTCTGTCAGAAAAAGTTCATACACAAACAGAGATGGGAATTTGAATGTAACATTCAGAAATCCTTAAGAGTGGTTGATCCTTCATTTTCTCATCTAGTGCAATAATTATTGTTGAACAATGTAGACCAGTCCTACTGCAAACATTAACCCTTAAAAAATGACCATTTTACTTCAGCAAATTCTTTGTGTAGACAGCTTATTGTAATAATACTGGTGCTATTCTTTTAACTTGACTGTGGCCACACACCCTGAACAAAACATTGTGGTGCTGTTTTCAAAAGCTCTCCTTTCTACAGCCAAAAACATTAGCCCTGGTTTGCACTCATCGTTACGTAGGGCAGACTGAAGAAACACCGTGCCAGGAATCTGTCTGTATTAGCTCCAAATTTATTTTTATGCCCTGTAAAGCTAAGGATCATTTGGAGACTATCTCCAAACTCTCAGGAGAGAGGAAAATGTCTGGTGGCCTGCAAATATAGCCTCAGTAAAGTGATAAGATTTTTTTTATACTTTGTAAACACATGTACATTGTGCTCAGTTTGCAAACATGCAACTCCCTACTCTGTGGAACTGTGGTATTGGCTTAGACTGGAATAAATCAAAGCAAAATTTTCTGTGTGGGCTAAAGGTTCTCAGAGAATCTGCTTTAAACCACACGATACAATTCCAGTGTGTCTGGCAGAACGATAAGGGCCTTGTTGGCTGCAACACTGTGAGAATAGGAAAAAATTAATTCAGCACCATCCTGATGATAGCAAGGATAAAGCTTTACAGCAATAACTATAAGAGCCACTGGATAAAGTGTAACTGGCTGTAACCTCAGTCCATGTCACATTACTACAGCCAGAAAATAAAGATCATTTTGTTCATTTTGTGTGTCATAACATTATTAAAGACACATTGCTTACTTTGAGAGCACTGGATCCCTAAAAACTGAGCAAAAGTGAAGTCTTTTACGGCAGGGTATTTACCACTCACATCAGAATTGTTTCTGCCTTCTAGTGGAAAGCTCTGGGGCAGAGATGTCCTTGCCAGGTAATCACAAAACAATTGCTTCTGGGACTAAATATTTCATTAAAAACATTTCTTGTCCTACAGCAATCTTGTTGCTCATAAACACAATGTACTGCCAACATAATTGGAACTGTTATAAATAGGTTAGTTAATTCAGGCTGATAATTTGTCTAATAAATTTGTAAACTAAGATAGAGAATAGGAACATGTGTTATTAGATTTATAAAACTACTAAAACTCCAAAAATACCAAAGGAAAAATTAGCTGCGGCCAGGACAGCTGGTCAGAACCAGAGGAATTCAGTCATTTGCAGGATAAAAGACACAGAAAACCTGGACAGGATGGGAGACTCCCTGCTTTCGTTGAATTATCTCTGTCTCCCAAGTACCCGAGATGAATATCTTGGAGTGAAATCACTGAACGCCCGGAACCCATCAACACCAACTCCGGTGACCAGATAGATAAGGAAACTGTGAAACGGCCATCTCCAGGTCCAGATCGGGATCTGATGAACTCTACATTTCAATTAAGGAACTGGAGACTGGTTATTCCATATTCATATCGAGCCGGAGAAGAACATTCAGCATCTGCACTACCGAAAAAAAAGAAAGACATCTACGAACGATCACCGATCACCGCTGTCTCCCGCTTTTGTCCTGTTCTGCACAAGTGAAAGAACGGACACTTACATCCTGAGATGAATAAAACATCTTGCCCACAGCAAAATAAACTGTATATAAGCTGTCCAGCCGAAACATACTGCGGCGAACGGGCAAGCCTACCAGCGAGTGGGGCGGAGGCTGCTGTTCGTCCGCATCGATGCTTTTCCATGTGGCAATCGCGACCATATCTCGGTCCCGATAATAACATTTATATCTTTATTAATATTTGATTGGTTTGATTGATTATTAAATCAGCCGGATCGCGTTTCACTTATAACAGAACTAACATAAAAGGCACCTCAGTGTCTCAGGAGAGCTTTTTGGACAAAGTGCTGCATGTATCCTGTGCCCAGTTTGGTCAATGAAGAATGGCTTGAAGATCTCCATGCTGAAGACTCTTTCTCTGGACAAACTGTGGTTTTTCTGTCAAATTTTCACCAGCCTGCCCTTCTACTGTCATGGCAGCTCCTACATCAAGGGCAGTAATGTCACCAGGAACAAGCTCTCCTGAATTACACCTGGAGGGATTTATTTCCTTCCCACTCTCTGCAGGGTTATATCACATTAACTGTATCAAAAAACTAAGCTTCTTTAAAAACCTGCACCAACTGCATACACAATGGCCTTCCTAAACTGCTTTATGTTTCTCCTGTAGGAATATTACTATAGTGTAATAGATGGAAGTCTCCAAACTCTGAATCTGCTATTTTGCTGTAAGTAGGACACACTGATACCCCCAGTTAAGACAACTTCCTCTAATCTTAGTGGGACAGATAGCCCGGATTTGTGAGTACCAACATTCCTACTTCATTCATGCCCTCTTATCAGTTCATGTAATTGTGTTTTGCTTGGCACTTGAGAAGCTCTAAAGAGCAGGTTCAGAGTTGACTCTTTCAACCTTGTAAACCTTCTTCCTCTCTCTGAACTGCCAAAATGGAGATCTGGAAAGTGAATTGTTATTTCTATGCATTTAAAAACAAAGCACACAGAGGAAACAATTTCTGGGGAATTGGTAATAGACAAAAAGAATGCACTGGAACCTCTTCTGTCTTAAACTTTTCCACTTGACAGGTGTCCTTACCCATACATCACTGAGTGGAATAAAGCTCCATCCTGCATACTAGATAACAAATCACTTGCAGATATCCTTTATTTCATGCAGTGTTTCAACATCCACCTGGACATTCCTCCCAGGAATATATCTGAGTACTGTTCACTTCAACTCCATACCAGGTTCTCACCCTTTTGTCTTTCATCACTTTGTCTTCTCTTTAAAGTAAAACTTCATTAATATTGTGAAGGATTTTCCAAATGTGTGTTTTCATTTCTCTCTCTCCCTTCCTCCAGAAGTTATGCCTTTTGTCTTCAGAGAAGATTTAAATTGGAAGAAATGGGAGGAAAAAAATTCTGCCAACACCTTCAGAAGGGGGATTGGCCTCACTAGCATTGGAAATGGCATGAAGATAAGGCAGAGCAGAGCAATGCTGTACAGAAGTCAAGGCTTCCTTGCTCTTCTGCCTTTTGCCATCATTGTCAGCACCTACCCTGGGAGCATTGCAGCTCCAGGGAGAGAAATGGGGCATTTGCAGGGCATTCAACACCTCATAGTGGTCTCTGCTTTTAGAGTTTGTTACCTTATTTGTTCAAATCTCTCCAATAGCAGATGACTGTAAATAGGCATCAAACCAGAGCTCACCCATCACCACCAGATCACTGCTTATATTTGTCCCTTGTCTTGAATTCGGCTGCTTGCTGATGCTACTGCTCCACCTGCTCCACCTGGTTGAGTCTGAGTGTGGCTGAAACCTCCTCAATGTCTGTTTGATTTCATATCTCTCACACTCACAAAAACTGCTGCCTTGCTCATTTTATCTCCAGGTTTGAATTAGCTGATGTACCATTGGCTGTTCAGTAACTTCTGCAAGTGCCCTAGAGCAGAATGCATGTAGCTGAAACAAAATTGGAGTACAAAAAGATCAAAAATCTTTCATGGCTGTAATTTCACCTTTTGCCAAAACTTGGGTGTGAAAAGGGGCTTTTCTTCCTAAGAAGAGAGTACAGATGCAGACAGCCTCGAAAGGAACTGCCTCCAATTAATTCAGGTTAATTGAGGGAAAGTGGAACATAATTGCTTATGAACAGCTAAGGACAAAATCAGAGAAGAATTGATTTAAAGAACATTTTTTTAAGAACTTGATCATAAAGATACAATACCATGAAAAATCTGGAATTTGCAGTTTTTCACAGACAGGCCACATACCTATGAAACACATGAATTTCTGTTTTGGCCATCATTATGAAACTCTCAGGCTTTTCAGATGGGTTCTTTCACCTGCAGAATCGTTTCCAGGTCATTACAGGGTAAGGTGTGGGTGCTGTACAATGCATTCTAAGAAATACATGACAATTGCTTTGGCTTCATTTGCAAGAAAAAAAAGGGTGCAAAAATCTCAGTTCACTGAAGTTAAAATCCAGAAAGCCACCGATTTATTCATGCACAAAGAACCATTGTGTGCTTTTACTCGAAACTACTTATTTCAGATAAAATGGAAGCATGTGAGAAAGAACAAACCTCAGAGTCCCCAAGAGGGAGTTCGTTTCACACATTTCTTTTGGAACAGGCTGTCTCAGCTCTTTGGACAGCACACCAAACAAGCAGACTCCATGTTTCATTAAAAGGCTCAATGTAGACAAAGCACAAGATGAGCAATGATGAACAAAGCCCCACTGTGTAAGGTATATCTTACATACCAAAGGAGATAAGAGACATTGCCCCAAAGAGGTCACAGTCACAAAAATATGTATAGCTACACAAGTCTCCTTGCAGCATACGGCATCAGACATTTTTATAACCAAAATAAATATTTTTTCTCAAAAACATCCTGTCTACCCAGATGTGGTGTTAAAAAAAAAAAGTAAAAAGGAAAGTAATCCAGATCTTATGGAAGAAAATTCTGTACAGTGTTCATCAGGTAAAAAAAAAAATTCCATTACAGCAGAGTTCTGGTATCTGTACATCATCTTTGGCATGTTCTCCTCCTCATTCTTTATGTTGATTCTGCAGTAATGCCCTTATTCTGTCATTTTGTGCAATATGTTTTTCTTTTTACCGCTTTGAATAATATGTTCTCATATGAAATGTTCTTATGGCTGTACTCAATAGGCTATGAAATATCTAACCATTCTCTTTTCAGATCAAGTGTTCGTATACTTGATTTACCAATCATGGAAGATAGATAAATAGATAGATAGATAGATAGATAGATAGATAGATAGATAGATAGATAGAGAAATATGATCTTTAATAGACATAGATAAAATAGCAATTTTAGAACACTAAGTTCAAAGTGGAGAAATGAAAAGCTAAGGCTTGGAGAACAACATAATTTAATCCGTGTTTTTCATTATTATTTTATTCCCTTATGCTCTGGGACTGTAGGGACATATTTCAAGGGACTCCTCAATACAGAAGCAGTAATTCAAAATGTCACCATAGAAGAACGCTGCAAAAGTCACAGAGATTTTATTGTCTGGATTAGAATTCAAAGGAAATATCTAATATCTGTAGATTGCAGAGGCATTGACTAAGGCTTGAGCTCTCTCAGGTAAAACAGCTTGCTTAAAAAAAAGCAATTGGCAAAAATCTAGACTTTATAAAAATATCCATCCAGAATTTAATGCAAGAATTCCACACAAATTTACCTTCAGATAGTGGAAAATTTTCTAAAAAGTCCAAGGTACCTGAAAGCCAGTTCTATGTACAGCATGGCCTCAGCAGTTCCAAAGTGGCCTATATTTCCATGGAGCTTTACATCCTGAAAGAGTCCAGAAAAGTTTTGGAAATTATGAGACATTCTTGAATCTATGTTACAAGAACCACTTTGCCAATGTTATTGAGAATTTTATTTAGTCTGTCCTAAGGAACCCCAGATGAAGCCTGCCCATTTGTGTGGTGACATACATAGGAAAACTCCTCAATACAACAATATCTCATCTTGTTGAGTAGCTAGGAAGAATACAATTCTCAGAATACAACAGCCCATATGAAAATTTGGATATCACAATAAATAAACTAATGCTGCAATGGAATTTCTTCATTAAATTAAATTATATTAAATTAAAATTAATTTATCTAAATGGATAAAACCTGGAGGTGTTGGTACTCCCTTTGCTGAGTGTGTAGGCTGGAAGCCTGATTTGATACTGATGAGGTGGCTTTTAGGTCCCTCTCCAACATTTCAAAGCCTTGGTAGAGTAGTTTATTCAAGTCAGCTAAAAAACAACACCCAAAGAAGCTGCCAATCAGTACAAACAATTCAAGCTGTGATACAGCCAGCTGCAAATGTTGGGTGCAGAGATTCCATGTGGGACCATTAACTAAGAAGTTTACAGTATTTTCATTAAGCCAGAAAAAAAATACTAACTTTGACTTTCTGAAAATGTTTCTTGGAGAAGTTGTTTTGAGTGTAGTTTTGAGGTGACTAGACCAGGGAAATTATTTTGAATGACAGCAGTACTACATCCACCAATATCCTGATTCAAAAGCAGTCAACAATTGCATTGATCATGAGGCAGTTCACTCTGGAAGCAAACCAAATCAAAACCTGAACCTTATTAAATTTTAAAATGTAGAACATCAATTTGAAATTTTGCACAACAGCAGATGTCATCAACCTATTGACTGCAGAACCTAATGGAAAGCCTGTTCTCTGCTCTCAAACAGGAATACTTGAAAAAAAAGGTCAAAACATGTCCTCAGTTGGAGGTTTGGTTTTCCAATTTAAGAATTTTCCAGAGTAGTATTCCCAAGGCTAGTGCCAGCCATTCTGAATCACAGCCTCAAGGCTGTGTTAGGCTCTGGCTACAAAATACCTTGAAAGTTCTTCTCTTCAACATTGAGTAGACACAGTGCTGTGAAGCCCAGACCTCCTTCCCCCTCATAACCCCCTTTTCTGTCTCTTTGTGACTATGTCCCTTAGAGATTTCATGTGTTTAACCATCTGATGAATCATAGCTTTTATCCACTATCAGATCCAGAGGTTACTGGGATCTTGCCTGCAACTAATGACAAAGAGGGTACTTTGTAAAACTGAGGAGGGCCTCCTGTGGCAGAGTCACAGAGTCTGGAGCATCAGCAGGTAGTGAACACAAGGGCTATCTTTTGCTCTATAAAAGGTTCTGGCTCATGCATATGCACACCAGTACTACGGATATTATTTTGTTTCTTCTTTTTTTTTGGGAAACTCCTTTCATGTTACAGCCATGCAAGCTGCAACAAAGCTCTGCTCGCATAATAATCCAGCTGCATCCCACTATGACAGTAATCCAAAAATCTAAGACCTCAAAACTTCGAGTCCTTGCCAGATTTTCCCTCACCCTTCCTGGGTTAGCACTGCAGCCAGTTAAAACCACATAGAAATTACCTTTTAAACATGCCCTTAGGCAAAGAGCTAAAGCAAAGGTTTGGCAAAGCTCATCCTGTTCTTAATGCTCTAATGCCATATTATTGCTACTCACTGAAAAGCTTAATGCATTTAAACTCAGCCCTCATGCCAAAGTACACTGATGCTATTTAAGAGTTTGCCATATAATTTGAACTGATTGCGTATTTATTGTTGGAGCAGCCTCAGACCGTAAAGCCTCCTGGTTTCCTCAGAAGCACTTATCCCTCTCATGCTGTCATAGTCTCTTCCTACACAATTATTATTCACAGCAGACTTCAGACTTCATTCTTTATTTAATAGAGAATATTTCTATTTCTTCTGCCTTCCATCACTAAAGTTTTAAATCTGGGGTTCAGAGATTTCCTGCTAAAAAAAGTAACAACAATCTGCTGCAGCAAAAGATCTGAGATTCTCCTGTACCAACACAGTTCACACTGGCATACCCTGAGGAGCAGAAATGCCTGAACTGCATTTTGGATATGTCTATACATGCACTGGGAAAAGATGATTCCCTTTCCTTGTGGAAGCTGTTAAAACCAGTGTGAACTGCAACAAATACGTTCTAGGGGTACCTCTTTAATTCCTGATGCCACTTTAAATTTGAAAGGTAGATACTGAGAAACTGGGAAACTGTCAATGGCCAGCCATTCTTTCTAAAAGAAATCCACAACCCAGACATCTGAAACAGGAAGGTACGTACTCAAGATAAGAACATACAACAGAAGTCTTGGTATCTGTGTGAATAATTTTTTTTTTTTTACCCTATCACCTAAATTCGTCCTTGCCCTCATTTTGATACATGTTTTGACTTCTGAGGCAAATTCACAGTTGGTAGCAGGGTGCACAGAAAGATGCACTTCTTGCAGCAATTGTAATACATTAAATGCCAAAAACTGCCAGCTATACCTTCAAATTACACTTGGGTAATTTGTCCAGTGACAGTAGCTCCTGCCAAGCCATTCAGTCGACCCAGTCTTTCACAAAAGTGCTCCTCTCTTCTCCTTTAGTTTTTCCTTTTACCTTCTGATAGCCCTGCATATATGCCACACTATCCAATAATTGCTAACTACTGGATTTCTTCTCCCCATCTGCTTTCAGGAAATGCTTCCTTTTACTAAATTTTGAGCTCATCTACTTGAAATACCCAAAAGTAACCTGACTTGAAATAACATCAAAACACACCAGTGCCTTTATCATGGATATGAAGAGAACTCTACCGTGGCACAGACAGACCTGTTCAATACTAGATCTTCCCTGCCTGCTTGGAAAAGCCCCCTTTGGCAGCGTGTGGAGGGAGAGAGGTATGGGCTGGGCTGCAGTCAGAGAGAGCAGAGCAGGGCTCAAGTGCCCCCAGTGAGTTCCTGCAGAGGTAACTGGCAGCAGGGAGAAGTGTGCTTTGTTACACTAGGCTCTCCAGCTGGCCTCTGTGCAGGAAGGCCAAAACAAGCATTTGACCCTCTGTGTATTTAACAGGATCTGTGCCAGGAAAAGAAGAAAAGAGCCCACACACAGTCTGCAAATTTATCAAGTAAGTATCTTTCCAGAAGTTAGAAACAGTGAGTCTTTCTTGGGCGACAACTGTGCCTATGTTGTAAATCATCTCTTCCACAACTAAAGATGGTACAGAATTTGCATTTCTTTTTATTTTTCCTTTCAGACTTTTAGTTCTGTACCCTGCAAATGGCCAGCTCACAAGCAGCTGCAGAGTCACCAAATCAGGCCTTGCTAACTGAGATTATTTTTCTATAATGTTATCCATCAAGCATCATGTCCCTTGTGCAAAAGTGAGACTATGAAAGAGTTAAACACTGAGGCCTATAATTTCTCTGGATATCCCACTGATAGCAAAATAAAATACATCTGCAGGCTAAATGGGAGGTACTTCTATATTTGAAGAGGATAGTGCTACTGAGGATATGGGAGGCACAAAAAGAAACAAGACAGAAACCAAAACATACTGAATCATGCTGGTCAATTAAAGACTACAGCACTGTCACCCAAATGGAGTGCAGCAGGAATCCATGAAACTCTCAGCTTTCACCACATCCAAACAGGGGTATTTCACAATGAAGTCTTCTGTAGGGATCTGCAGTGAATCTGGAGCCACCCACATATCAAGTGTTTTGTTTGTTTTAAACTGACATGCTCTTTTCCTGGATTGATAAATGAACGGGAGATGGAAGTGAAATAAATAAACCTCACATGTAGAAATAAATACATTTTCATCTTCATAACATCAGGAACAAAGTTCTTGCCAAACTCCAAAAAGTAGGATGGCAACTGTGTGTCATTTTATCATCTGAAGCTCATGGAGATGACTTTCATTGGAAAAATAAATCAACTTTGTCACAGAGTCTCTTTCAGCTTGATTTCTTGGCACTACACCAGCCAATACAAATTCACTTAGGATATCAGTGCTCGAAAGTCAGAGGCCAAGAGCTACAAGAACAGCCAAGAGATAGTATTTCTTTAACATCTGGAAGTAAAGAACTACACATTTTCTTAAATGGCTTTTATCAAACAGAACTGTGAAGAGGGACTTGTGTCCCTCTTTGCACCCAGACACCCCACTCTGCTGAATGCCTCTAGTATTGTATAGCTTTGTGACCTGCTTCTTCACATGCTGGGAATCTCAGCATCTCCACTACCTGGAAGAGATTTTTACTAACTCCTTAGTAAGGCAGCTTTGAGCATGGTGGAAAGATGCCATCCAAAAGCCAACAGCACTCTGTGGATGAATCCTTACACATCTCTCTGCATCTTACAGCAGAAGCTGCTGCTGCCTGGCCTGGCTAACTCAACCTGGGTAAATGTTTTGCTGTGACCTCAAAAAATTCAGTATGTTCCTTAAAAGAGAGAGAAAATTACATTGAACAAGTATGTTAATACATCTGATTTTAAATGGGCAAGGTCTGAAGAAAAGACCTAGTCCATTTTCATGAGACTATGGCGATGACCTTATCATCACATGGTTTACTAGTCCATTTTCTGCATTCAATGTGATTAATAAATTCTTCCCTTAATGATTACCAGTTCAGATCCTATTTTTAAAGGTTCTTTTTCCTTTGACACATTTTTCATGAAAAGCAAGTCATACCAACCTTTCCCTGAGGAGATTTTCATTCCTATTTCTTTACCTCCAGACCACTCCATACAGTGTTTTGAGTTTCAGTGAATCATAAGAAAAGGAAGGATGGGATCTGCCATCTGGAAATGATTATGAAAACCTATTGTACTGCATAAATATGCTTCTTTTTTTCCTTGCTAATTCTAACACAAAGCAGTGATACTGAAACAGATGCCAGACTAAACAGTGGAGAAAACAATGCAAACATGAACTTTGCCACCAGCAACTTAAATATTCAGCTTGCTCATAAAGGAAAGCACAAGCTGGAGTGCATGAATATTCTGAAGTGGCTGAAATGGTCTGCTAGGGAAAGTAAAAAGAAGTTTAAGTAGGGTTTTTGGTTTTTTTTTTTTTGTTAACATCAGCACAATTTTGTATCATTGAGAACTAGCTGGACTTAAGCTGCTGAACTGTGAAATCACAGCAGAAAGGTTTAGTTTCTCAAAAAGCTCTAGGAAAACATGTATCTCTAGCACAGAGGAAGTCAGAAGGAAATCAGCTACAAAGAATGTCTGTTCTATTTCCTCTGAGACAAAGGTATTTCTATCTCCAGAAAAGGCAAAACAATTGCAGCTTGCCTTGGGCCCCAGCTCTCTCAGCCAGCTCTTTTTTGGGCTTTCTAATACGTTTGTTGTTGTTGTTGTCGGGATTTGAGGGATCTGGCACTACTATCAGTCTCCTTTTAAAATGATTTATTTTTTGTCCAAAAAAATCACTGATTCTACATTTAGCTGGGAATATAGCATCGGATTGCTTGACCTAATTGAAGAATTCTTTTGAGTCCTACAAATTCAAATAAAATTTTAGATATATTTGTCTGGCTTATTTATTCTTGATTCAATCAAAACCAAGTCACCAAAATTATCAACAGCTGATAATTTCTAAAGCTGATGACACAGCAGCCCAAAGCACAGACCAGGGCTCCCAGTGTTCAGTACAAAGAGGTACACACCTGGGAGACTTTATAGTCATTGCATGCAAGTGGGAGTGCAGGGAGAGGGTGGGGAGAGAAGAGCTGAAGATCTGATCTGGGTATAATCAGTTCACCAGGTAGGCAGGTAAAAGCAGAAGGCTTTTAAGTACTCCTTCCATTTGACATCTGATTTTTGTTCACACTAAGTAAACCTTCACCTTGCTGTTTCTCTTACAGGTACAGAGGTGATCTTACTGGTACAGAGGTACAGGCACAGCTGGCAGGCAGAAGGCTGGATCTGCCCTTCTAATTTTCCCTTCATCCTTTTTCCTCAGCCTCCCTCTCCATCTGCAGACTCCTGCCACTGTCCTTACCCTTCTCAGCCCTGCAACCCCATGGGACCTGATGATGCCCTAAAAGTGTGGTGAGCCTGAGTAAAATAAGTTTATTATCATTTATTAACTGTGTCTGTGCTTCTGGCTGTGGCACACCTCATTTGTTATGCTGGCAATACTTCCATCACAACTCCTTTGTATCCTTCATGACAAAGCAGGGCAAAAAGAGGAAGACCAAGAAACAGGCTCCTGTCCTGCTCCATATCCAATCCCCAGAGGCAGGATGCACTGTAAGCAGCAAACACAAGTCCCTCTCCTACCCATCTCTGCATGGCTGCTGCACAGCAGCTCTCTAGAAGCTATTCTGCCTGTGCCCCATGGAAGAGCCCATATACACAACATCTTTAGATTTTGTCCATGCTTTTCACATAATCAGGAGCTGGACTTGCAATTCTATTAATTATATTTACTTTTATGGAGAGATTGAGGAGATATTAATGACTGGTAAGCATAGAGTACTGCAAGTCAGCTGACATAAGAGCAATCTACAGATTACATATTAGGGTATAGGCTATCTGGATATTCAAATATTGATGTTAATCACATGCACATTACAAACATCAGGTGGCTGCTGACCTTGTAAATCACAAAAGGTTTTTGGATAGGATAAATAAGTCTCAGCTTACTTATCACTCAAAATCACTAGGATGTGATGTTATTCAATTTGATCTTCTATGTTTCACTGAAATGTCAGAATGAGATAACTCTGAAACAGTATAAAAAGTAGCAGTTCTGAAAGCATTAAAAGGCTATGAAAATACAACTTCTCTGTCTGACTCCACTGCCTTGTATCAGTGCAGAAGGGAGCATTTAAAGTTTGGAAATTCATATGGAAGGAGATAACTCTGGTAAGTAGACAAAACAGCTCAGGAAATTGGTTAGCTGGGAGTGGCCACAC
The DNA here is from genome assembly GCA_013399835.1 of Leptocoma aspasia. Lineage (NCBI taxonomy): Eukaryota > Metazoa > Chordata > Aves > Passeriformes > Nectariniidae > Leptocoma > Leptocoma aspasia. The sequence goes on along the minus strand of VXAX01003727.1, from coordinate 2,467,887 downwards.
ACTGAAGTTGCATAAGCTGTATCCCAGAGTGTCTTTGTTAGCCATGGCCAAATGTGGCCTCAAGTCACCAGCCCAAACTGCCCGGAGGTCCGAGTGCTTGGCAGGGCACAGTTCAGGGTCAAGCTCGTCCCCATGTGGGGTTTGATTTTTCCTGCCTGAGAAAACACAGTTGATTTGCCTGAGGCCAAGCTGAAACACGAGCCAATAACAGGAAGTGAGGATGGTGGGAGAGCCTGGACTCAAGCCATGAACCAACATGCAATTAGGCACAAATAGCATCACGTCAGAAAGCACAGAAACCAACAAGTCAGATCTGGCTGGAACCACCAGGCAGTTTGGTGTTATCAGGCAGTTATCTGGGCAGGTATTTAACTGGAATCACATTATCATCTGATTTCTATGCTTCAGAAGGGAGGGGGTTGATTGCCCTATTTTTGCAAATCTTCAGATATGACTAAGACCCAGAAATGAGCAGATTCTCAAACGTTTCACCCTTAACATGCAGATCCAAACCAGCAGGAACAGCTTGGAGACAAATCACTCCATCTAGTCCACCAAACACTCCCAGCTGCTGCTTTCATTGATCTGACCACAGAGAGGAGTTCAAGTGGGAATTTTCAACAGCAGAATGCTCAAAAAATATGTTTTGAAATTGCTATTCAGCCTCTTAAGATTTTCAGCAAAGTCCTGCAACAGGTCAGCTGCCCAAACTTTTGCATAAGTGCCTTTCTATTCTTGATGGCTTGGTGGTCATCAATTCTGCTATTGGCATCCAGGTGCCTGAACCCCTGTCTGGTTAATGTCTTGGAGCTAGGGAATATCTGGAGCTTCTGCCTCAAAGGAATGAGCAAACTTTCAAACAAGAGCAAGCTAAGTATATGACCTTGAATAAGAAGGATGAATAGGCTTGAACAGACATCTCAGGCTCAGCCAAGTAAGTGCCACAGCTGAATGGGAAACAGGTTGGTGAGGAGAAAGAACAACATACACTGAACAATGTGTGAAACAAGAGGAACACACGTGGATGAGTAAGGAGGGCAAAACAGAAAGCACAACATACAGAAGGAAATTAAATCTGGACAAGAGGTGGCCAGTATATTCCCAGAACACCACTGAGAAGACAAAACCTAACCCCAGAAAGAGCAGGGAATATCTGCAGGAAAAGGTTGTTCAGCAGGAGTGGGGTAAAACAAACAAATTAAAACTTTAAAGCTTATACAGCAAATTGTGGTCTTGTACACCCTATGAACTGTAAGACAAACCTTGTACCTGAATGCTGTGGCACTTGAACACTATCCCACAAAACCAAGAGAGCAGCTCCCCTAGATCAGACAGCAAGGGAAATCTCCTCCTGACTCCGAGACCACAGTTTGTTGGTTCTGTTTAGCCCTAAAAAGCCCTTGCTGAGCATATCAAACATCTGCATTGAGCTATTTCAGGCACTGAAGCGTAGTCCAAAGTCTCTGGTCCCTCAGGAACAACTCTTTGTCTGCAAGACTCTTGATCAGACACCTGCAGGGCTCTCTGACGTAGCAGCCCAAGCCTAGGCAGGAAGCTTTTATCCTACATGTTGGCTTTTAAATGTGCAAGATTTATAATTCAAGGCCAAAAAACTACTACCAGCCTAGTCGTAGCCAATTCTACTACAAAGTGCAGCATCTAGTAAACAAATTCCAGCTTCTTAATGGTATTTGATAATGCTAGTGGCACCACACATTCCTCTCTGTATACTCACTGCTTAGCAGAGTAATTTCAAAAGCATGCTGATAAATTGGAGAGGCTGCAAATGTGATTTGAGTGCTGGAGAAAGCACAATACAGTGGGAGTTTGCAAGTTCAGTCTGTGCATGTTATCAAAAAAAGTGGAGGATGAGTTGACCATCACATAAAAGCTTTCAGAAAAGACATAATCAGGGATTCAAGGGCTCTTGATTCAAGGGCTCTCTTTAACAACAAAATGATTGAGACCTGTGTGTAGCCACAGGAGCCAGACAAAAAATCAAATTATATTGCAGGAGCACATTTTAATTGTGACAGTGATAAACTATTGTGGCAAAACTTCAAAGGATGTGGTGAGTTCCCAAACTCTTGCTACTTGTCATATCAAGGGTAGATGCCTTTCTGGGGAAGATGATTTCAGTAAGCAAATTAGAAGCTCAGTGCAGATCTGAGCCAAACTCTGCAGCCTTTGCTATGCATAAAAATGAAGCAAGAGTGTCTGATGGTCCCTTTTGGCCTCAAAAAATCTGTCTGCGGATTTATGAACCCCTTTGCTCGGTTTCTGTGCACGGACAGGAGGAGAACTCCAGCGCTGCTGCCGAGAGCCTCAGCCCCGAAACGCCACGGCTCTCACTCTGCACCCAGGCCGGAGTCAGCTCACTGGGGCTCACTGGGTGACATACGCGGCAAATACACACGTAAACGCGCCCAAGCTGACCTCGGGTACCCGGTTCCTAGGGCGAACCCCGCGGGGAGGTGGCCGTGAGCGCCGGTCCCCGGCTCTGTCCCGCTTCGGCTTCGCCCCTCAGCGCTCTCAGGGCAGCGGCGGCGCCGCGCGGCCGCCAGGGGGCAGCACCGCGCCGCGCGCCGCCTGAGGCGCCCGGGCCGCGGAGGCGCCGAAAGCCGGGACTTTTCACCCAAAACGGGAGCGGCGCGGGGCAGCGGAACGCGGCGAGGGGACTCCGGTCACAGCCCAGGCGTGGCATTTGGAAGGGATGCCACGAAGCTCAGGGAGCATTTGCCGCTGCCTCGTCTTTGCTCGCGGAGGCGAGGAAAGTCTCCCACGAGGGGAGCAGCTGTGACGCACGCCCGGATTTATGGTCGCAGGGAATATCCGTGGGGAAACACGAGTTGTAAATGTCTAATTCTTCGGCTTAGTAACTGGTATGTTTTCGGAATTTACTGTCCTTGTGAACTTGGAGGATTTGGAGCTTTCGTAAAACAACTGTGCGGTGAGCCAGACCTGCTGTCTGTGTCACGCCGAATTTATGGGCTAAGCGTCATTTCTGATCCCATAAATGCCAGCTCCAAAGTGCTCGCAGAACTTGCTGCATGACAGCGGTTTTGCTCCGCTCATTCTGAACCCAGAAAACGTGCAATTTTACTATAACGTGAAATTTGGTCTTTACGTTTAGTGCACGCTGATAATTGTGGCAGAAATACAGTGGCAATGGAAGTTTGTAGCAGAAATATCCATCCACATCCAAAGCACTCAGCGGATTTCCAGAATTTGTACTTGATTCATGGCAACACTTTAAGACACAGTGGTGTGACACAGTAGGGGTGGAAACATCCTAATTGCTCAGAAGACGAAGTTTGGCCTCTCTTTCTTTCCCCCCATACTGTGACTTTTGTGTTTATTAAGAACAAACTACCAATAAATTAAATTTAAAATTACTATGCACTCAATGCCTATTACGTAAAAGCCCGATCATTAGGACTTCTCACTGTTCCCAGTTAGCCAAAGTGAGCTGTCTTTGCCATTGCCATTTTTCCTGAGCACTCCGTATCCACAACTTCCTCCCTAAATCCTGCCTGGCTCTTTTTCCTTCATTGATAAAAAGCAGCAGGAGAATTGACTCAATTCTTTTATCTTAGGGTTCCTTATTTTTTTTTTCAAATACATCTTTTTCACAAAATTTGGACCCAGATCTTGAGGGGATAAGGAACAAGAAGAGGTTTTGCTTCTTATTTCATTTTCATGTATTATATCCACTAAAGTTTAGTATCTTTTCTTGCAAGTTTATAATCACCAAAATAGTTCCTTTTAATGAATAGTTTCTGATAGGTGACAAGTTACGTTCCCTGTGCTTGAAAGGGAAATGACAAGAAATAATTACTTTTAGAAGATAAATCAACAGGAAAGAGCTATACTTCAACATCATGTGTAATTTATTTAATTTTTTTTTAGATTAGTTGGTTATTGTTTCCTGCGACTACAGTTTACCTGGAATGTAGGGCTACATGCAATCTTTCCTAAATGAGAGTCTTCATTAGTTTTTCTTGTATTGTTTGTAGATCTAACGTCACAAATGAGAAAATCAAAAATCCCACTCATTTCAAACAATCTGAAGGTTCCTTCAGACAGCAGGTATTGCTGCTACCTACTCACTGCCCCTTTGATACTGAAACAGTTAAAAATGTCTGCAATTTCTTGACTGGGCCAAATTGCTCCCTGGTGCAGTTCCACAGAGTATATCAGGGATGAATTTAGCATCATTTCGTCAGCATTATAAAAGCTGTATTCAGTCATTAGCCAGCTGATAAATTATTCAGGAGATTTTCTTCCATGTGGCTCATTAGGGATAAAGAAAATCATTTTCCAATCAGTCATTGTCTCGTCTTTATTTTTGGTACTAGTTTAAGCACACGCACCACATTAGCAAGTGATTAATGTCCTTGGCAGGCAGTGGCCAGCGGACCATCGCTCCCCGTGTCCATGAGGAGGTGCAGCTGGAGCCCGTCCCCATCTCACTCCTAACACAAGCAGCTCGGGGCTGGCCGTGGCAGCCTGGTGTGGGCTCCTGCTCCCAGGAAAGTTCCATCGCACAGCAGCCACGGGACAGCCCCACGGTGCTCAGCTGCAAGTGCCCCTGGCTGCTGGCTCCGCGCTGGCGTCCTCTGCAGAGCTGCCAAAGTGCTGCTTAATGCTGCTCCTGATGGGGAGCTCTGGTGAGCACACAGGTCTGCAGCAGCAACACCTCACGTGCCTAAAGAGATAACTTTCTGCCGCTACTGACAGAGGCCGAGGCTAAAGCTGTGCAGTGAAAACAAAAGTGGAGATTTTTTTTTCTAGTACAGAATTTGGGAAGCGGACACTGAGCACAGCACGCGCAGTTTTGTTAATGGCGAGGAGTGTGTGTGTCATTGCCACAGACAGGTGGTTTTGGGCTCAGGTGCCAAAGCCCCACAGTCCTGTTTCTCCTGCTTCCCAAACCCTACAAATATCCATAATTTTTCAGCATCAGCTCCTGCCTGCCGTGTCCAGCACAAGCACACAAGACTTGAAACATCCAAATGCTTTGCAGCTTTCACAGCTGGATGATTATGCCCATTTCCTTGCTATTCATGTTCTAATAATAGTCAGTGAACACAGGGAGAGAAGTAGTGGATGTTTTCCTCATTCCTCCCTCTCCAGTCATCAGTTCTCGAATGACTGCAACAACCAGCTAAATAATGGGAATTCTCAGCTAAAACCTCTCTCCCATCTCTCCCACCAGCTCTTTAAGAACAGGACATCAAACTTCAGTCTTGCCTCTCCTTCTTGTCATCAAGTCTGTGGTGAACCAATGATGGATTTGTTGCTGAATTTTTTTCGTCTGTTTGTTTTTTTTTGTTTATAGAAGTTTTTAAGATACAAACCAGAAAATGGGGAGGGATTCCAGCTGAATGTCCCAGATATGTGGCTATGTGCTCATTGCCCTTCAAAGTAAATAGTTAATTGTACTGAGGATCTACCATCAGGCACTACCATGAGTATCTGAGATGGGTAAGCAGCCAACAGGGAGTGAATTTTTCATAATAGCCTAAGAACAATGTGATTAAGGTGATTAAAGGCATTTTTCAATTTAATATTAAAAAGAAACCAGAAAAACAGGACTATACTTAAGTATAGACACAGAGTTTTATTTGGATCATTCAAAGCAGGCCTGCCATGTAAATTACTGTTGAATTTGTAAAACAGAATAATACAATTTATCTTTTTCTGAGTTCTCTTACTTCATGGTGTCTAAAAAGGAATGGAAAGCTTTCATCTGCCTATCAGGGATGTCGAGAAACTGATCTGCAAAAAATGGAAAAAAATTTAAATTATTTCTGAGTTCAGATGTGCAGCAACTTGTAGGTGAAACATTCATATCCACCTGATATTTCAGAATTGTTATAAAATGTGGGGAGGAATTACAGAAGTTTTTAGCAGGCATAGAGGGAATTATGAACTGTACTAAAATTGTCTCCATAGAATGTCACTAGTTTTAGCCCCACTTGAGTTGTGTAATTCATCCCATATATTCACACCATGACATAAATGGCTGGCCCATTCTCTCTTCTAGGGAAAGACAAGCAAACCCAACAGTCAGGATATGTCTGTCATACCAGTTTGGGCTCATTGCACCAGGGCCCAAAAGATAATGCCCAGCTCTGCAGCACAATACTCACTGCTCTGTCATGTGGGTGAAATTAATTCACATTAGGAGATAGAGTTGCACACTCATAAAGCCAATAACCATGTCAAAGCTTTGAAGTATTATATAAAACCTCAGTATCAGTTTTCACTCCCCTTCACTTCTGCCTCACTTAAAAAATTCCCCACTCAGATCTGTTATTTCCAACCCAATCCAACACAAATTCTTTGCAATATAAGCACAGAGCTCTGTCCTCTCGAAAACCAGATGATATTTAAATTAGCTTCATCTATTTGCTTATTTAAAGCAGCATGACAGCAGGGATAGCTGAGCTCCACCTTGATGGTATAATAAACTTGAACTCAGTGTTATGTGCAAGGGGATTGATTTATGCTGTTGACAGATTCTAGGCTTCGACAACGAATGTGTTAGAGGGGATGTAAATGCAAATGGCCACATGATTTCCTGAAGACATGAGGGCTCCTCATGGTCTTATACTAATCACTTCCACATTTAGTTCTTATATTTCTCTCTATAAGCTCCCTGTTTTTCCCAGGAAGGTTATGACCATCCACACTGAATGCATTTATTCAGCAAATCAAAGGTTTTTGAATAATAGGCATTGATTCAAAAAAAACTAAACACACAAATCAACCCCCGCCCCTGCCCCCTCAAAAAAAAAACCAAAAAAAAGAGCAAAAAAAAAAAGAATTTCACTTTCAGAAATATCCCTTGAAGGTACCTTCTAATATGTGTTAGACCACAACCCTGACTAAATGAAAACTGACACAGGGTAAAAATCAGTATAAGAAATGTCAACCTGCATTTCCTATGTTGATACAGATAAATCTATACTCTTTTTTTGCCACCTCCAAAAACTTCAATCAGAAACACACATCTGTGATGACAACCTCAACTTTTGCCAAAAGGTAGTGCTGGTTTTCCCTGGTTTTAGCAGCCTTTGTCACGCTTCCATTCTTGAGAACAATGGAGCAGCCTTTAGTGCCTCCTCTCAGACTGACTTTCAGTGTGTGGGTGTTTTGCTGGTGGCTTGCAATGAGACAAAAAACTCCTGAGATTTTGTTACCTTTCCCCAGATTTTTTGCCTTGCTCAAAACATAAGTTTTGAGCTATAGAAAACCTGCTAAAAGAAGTAGGAAAAGGAGAAATCCCGACATCTTAGCACTATAACTGCCCATTGAAAAATGACTTAATTCTTATCAAGATAATGCAGCTTTGGCCATGCTGCCAGCGTGGTAGGAAACACTCTGCACCTCGAGCTCCTGAGCAGAGCCTGCACAGCCCTGTACCAGAGCAGCACAGCACCCAGCTCCTTCCCAAAGCCCATCTGCTGCCTGCAGGCATTGCTGTGCTTGGCCTTTTGAGGAAGGAAATGACCTTGCCTCAGAGGGGGCACAGTCGCAGCCAAAACCGCAGCTGCAGTTGTGCAGAGGAACCACCGAGACCTCCGCCGATGTTACCTTTTCTCTTCCTGATCCTTGCACTAAAGGGAACAGAAGCCACACAAATTTAGAGGAATATCTTATCTGGCAATGAAGTAATTCTTTGAGTTCAAGCCTCTGACACAGCTCCCAGTGACCTAAAGAAAATTATAAACACAAAGGGCTTGACCTTGTATGAAACCGATATACTGCTTTGTGAGGGAAAAGAAGAAAAAGAAGGACAGACAGAGCTGACAGACAGAGCTGTCCATCCAACTCCAGTCTGGCAGGCAGTAGGTACACACTTGCTTGTTTGTGTAGTGGCAACCTAATAGTTCTACCCATCCTTTTCCCTTGTACTCTGAAGGAAGCAAATGCAAGTGAAAGACTTCTCTCAGTTTCTCTGTGGAATTAATAGCCAAATCAGTATTACAAGCTCGTGGTTTGTCCAGGCTCTGCTCAGTAGTATTTTGTCTATGTATAAACATCCTGGGCTCGGTTTGCCCTTGATCTTGAAATTGTTGGTCATATTTTCATTTTTAAAGAGATTTACTGCCAGAATTCGAGAAAATGGAGCCTTACGCTAAAACCAAAAATGTCACAATATTCACAATACCTTTGATGACACTGAGAGCACTGCACATCTTGCAATAGTCTTGCAGTCTCTGCTGAGACTCACAGAAGAAAAGATTTGGTTTAGCAACACCCAGATAACAAAAAGCCAACCTTTCAAAGTAAAACAGGAGCCAGACCTCTGTGCCACCTACCTGACTCATGGCAATGGAACCATTGCTAAAGTGCTGTTCAACAGCCAGTCGGTGAAGGCCTTCTCACAAAAAAAAAAAATCAATGACCCAAAAGGTTACTACTACATTTTTATTCTTTTTGCATTATATCTTGTTTTTATTATTCAGGGCAGATTTACTTTCAATGACTTTTATATGCTATGGGGAAGTCTATTTAATCATTACACTGCACTTCCTTTTTCTTACGTTTAACCTTTTATAAACTTGAAATCTCACAGTGTTCTCAAAGCAGGCTTTGTTTCTGTTTTGGAGAAGGGGAAAGAAAGCAGGTCACTGCAGTCAAGGTCAGGAGTTGATGTCTGAATCATGGTTATGACCATGGACCTCAGCTTGTCATTCAACTGTAGTCAGGAATGGCCTGTGGTGGACAGGGCTCCATCATGGCAGGGCAGCATTTTGAGCTTCAGCCTGAGGTTGCAGGGAAGGTGCAGTTCTCTACACAATTTGCAGAAGGGTTTTAGAAAACCAACAGTTAAAGTAAAGTCAAAGTTATAGCCAAACAGAGAGTAAAACTGCAGTTTCATTATTTTCAGCTGTTTCTAAAAAAAAATCAGCCTGGTGCTGATGTATAACACAAGTTTAACCACTTTAATAATGCCCAAAGAATTTGTAGCTTGGCCAGGTTTAGAATTTAAGGGACTGTTGTTTGTGCAACTCTGCTCAGAAGTGTTTTGCTGTCAAAAGTTGGAAAACAACCCACAGACCAAAACCTCAGATACTGTATTCATTTGCCCAGAGCACAGTTTTGGATACTCTTTGTGTGACCCACCTCTTTGAAGCAGCATATGCATCATTCTGCCTGGAAAGCAAAGCAGAGTCACAGAGGGCTCAGAGCTGGACAGTATCAGAAGGGCAAGAAGTCAGTATCTGAACAACTGAATCACATTCACTGTACTGGGGTAATTAGGCTGAAGTAGCCAGTGGTGCTGCTGTCCTACGGGGAGTCCTTTGAAACAGATGAGAGAGATGAATAAAATACTTTACTCTAAATTTATCTTAGTTCTAGCATTGCCTATTGCAACAACCTGAACACTCAAAACTGCCTTCAGCTATTGTCAGTACTGCAGAGTATCTCAAAGTAGTGAATGCTTTGTATTGAGACATTTTACATAGTCTAATAACTCTTTGGCTAGAAAAAAATTAAACCTCCATTTCTAGCATAGTGCATTCAGCTTAAATCACAGTCTTCTGAAACTCTCTCTGAATTTTAGCATAATGGTGGAAAAGGCTGTAAAGCACCTCTTGCTATTTCAACTTCTCACTATTCTTGCTGTAAATCTCCATGTAGACAGCCTGGATGCCAGCAAACTGTTTTAAAAAAAATATCATACAGGCTCATGGAAGAAGTTTCATATGCTCCTGAAGAAAGAAATGAGTTGAATGCCCATGCCTACAGGATAATCACTTTCTAAAGTTTTTAGTTTTGTTTATAGCAGTATCACCTAGCTTCATCAGTTAATTACCTTGCTTGGTATTGCTGTGATTTATTAAATGTTCTTTTGTGTCTTGATCACAGTGTAGAAACCCAAAACAGGTACCCTAGGAGAGACCAAGATTCCTGTCCTTAACTGTAGGTGGCATTCTTCATCTGTTCTTCTGTTATTGCTGAAGGAATTTCAGTATTGCTGAGACAAATGAGTTATTTTCATGTTCCCTTGATTAATGTTATCAGCCTTCTCCTATGTTTAATTAAATAGTACTTTTAATTGGAAGGAATGCAGGTTCATAAAATATGAAGTTGCATAACTATGTTACTCGGAAAGATTAAAACAAATTTCTGCTGTTCTTGCCCTAGAAACTGAGGAAATGACATGTCTTTGAGAGATCTGGACTGTTTCCAGATAAATTCTTCCACCATGTGCTATGAAGAAGAAAAAGCTGTAAGACCTAAAGGCCTAGAGACCATTTTCAATTACCTTGCAGCAATAGTGAGTAAATCCAACCACATTTTGAATTTTCAGTGTTATCTCTAGAGAAATCTCAAATAATTTCCTCTAGTAGGTGGATTTTGGCTTGCCCTAAACTTCTCATGTGTACTTGGTTATCTGAGACAGCTCTGCACTCTTCTAACAACCTTAGAAAGGTTACAAGGAAAAAAAAAATATATTTTCCTTAAATTTAGCAAAAAATGTAGTGAGCTTAAAAAAGAGAACTAATCATGTTTTGCTAGAACCAGACTGAACTACAAGGAAGTAAGTTATCTAAGAGTATCCCATGCAGCTCTGAGTACATTTTGGGCTCTAAGCTTTCCCAGCCCTGATCCTTCTTCTGATGTAATTCCATCAGTGGTATCAGATTATGTACATCCTTCATGATGCAGGCAAACATCCACAGAGGAGTAGACTTAAGGACACAGGGTTCATATGCTCTTGTGACCTGGGAGAGGAGACAGCTTCTAATCCTGGGAATAAATCTTCCAAATAGAAATGCAATTCGATTAAATTATTCATTTCCCTTCTCAGCTTAATCAAAGATTAAGCTACGAGAAATACGTACTTGTGCCAGATAACTGAAAACAGATGGCTGAAATTTGTTTAGTTCACCAGAGAAATCGGTAGGTCAAAGACATCAAGTCCCTTATATAGTAGGTTTTCTTTTATAAAAAAGAACTTAGTTTGGGGGTGACTCTTTTGATGTTTACACTTTTATTTCTGTTGTGACAGCAAGGTGCAGTCAAAATTGTTAAATGATCTATTATCCACATGGATGAGGGGATTACAGGAAACATTTCACAGGAATGTATTAATTTTTTCACTTTTTTTTTTTCTGTGTGAATAGTGTTATCAAAATATTAATTTTAGCCTTCTTTATGACTGAGTCAAACCCAACTATTTTGGTCTTATTGAAGGGAAAACATTCAGATAAACCTAAATAAAATATTCTGGAAAGTTAAAAATTTTTGATGGCAGTTTGGGGCCCAATTCAAACAAAATAAAACACTGAATTCAGCTACAGAACTAATATTAGTTTTGATCAGTTCTAAATATTATCACTTTCTACAGCACTTATCATCAACAAACTTGAAGGAATATCAATTCTTTGGCTCTTATAAAAGTTCAGCTGGATTATAGTGCTGTTAAATTTCTTTTGCAGAAAAATGAGTGATTGAAAGATAAAAATTATTTAGCAAAGCCCTATCCAGGAGTTGTGCCTAGATTTCACTTTATCTTGTATGGATTTTCTTAACACAGTGAAGGGAGACTAACGAATTGTACTTAGGTCTTTCCTCTGTCTCCCATTTTCACAGCTTGGGTCAATGTGCCTTCACTGAAAAGAGACAGTAAAGAAACTGGGATGAGTCTTGTCTCTCCCATTCACAGTGTTGCTGGGTTCAGCCTTTAGCTTATAGGAGCAGAAATACAGATCAATCACCATAAGAAAACTGGGAAAATCCTGTATTATTCCTGAACACAACACTTAGATACACATTTTTCTTAATAACTGGAAAGGTAACACCATTCTTGTTTATGGCTTATTATTATTAGACATGCACAGAATGCTGTACTGGAATTGAAGAAAAATGCACTAATTAATTGGTTTTTGTGTTGGCTCATCTGCTAAGCAGCTGTATAAAAACTTAAGCTATCTGCCCATTGGGGTCCAGCCTCACTGGATGTCACAAGAAAACTGCATCCCCAGGCACCAGGTGAAGGCTGGACTGCAGCCTGTGAGAAATACTCCGGGACTGCAGTGTACATGTAATGACTAATGAAGGCAGGCTTAGATTTGCTGCTGATTATCACAAAATGGCAAAATATTTCACAGAGTTCACTAATATCAATAGGATTTTAGAATATTTAGCTCTGATTAATGGATAGAAAATGCATTACTAAAGCTGGTTCTGTACACTGATGAGTCCATTACAGTGGAAAATCCTGACCATGTTCAAAGCTCCAAACTGCAACATGGTCCCTAAAGAAGTCAAATGAAAAATAGAATTATGCAGCCCAATCTGTCTAAGCTCGTGGATGATTTAAATCTCAGTCTTTCTTACCTGGGTTTTGTAAAGGGTCATCAAACAAGTTCTTGAGTTATGGGCTTTTCTTTTTCAAATTGGACCAATGTAAACGAGGTCTTTAGCAACATGGCTGATAAAGATGAACAGCCATATTCTGTGAGGAAACAGACCACAGTAATAGGAAGTCATCCTCTTGTATGTTTTACAGCTCCCTGTATGTTCTCAGATCTGGAAAATATGCTTCACAGTGACAGTTTAACTAGAATACTGTGAGCTGAAGCATGCAACAGCTTCCTAGGTTTCATTTCAGGCAGAGGAAAAAAAACCCCAGGTTTGGTTTTTGTAAACATGAGCCATTTTGGTATTAGCTCAATCTTACAAGTCAAGTCTGTTTCAGATAGCTGTGGCTTTGCAGAGAGAGATCTCTAGAGTAAAGCAGCATGCCAGTGACTCCCTCAGCAGCACACCATCATGCAGACACAGCATACTTAAAATATGCATTCAATAAAGTCACATTCTATAGTGCAATGTTTTTATCCCTTCAATGAGGGTACACCTGATGTGGTGCTCCAGATGATGTTATGAACGTTACAATTCTACAGCAAATCTGAGGTTAGCAGCATTGCAGCCATGTTGGCTGCCTGGGATCATAAGCATAAGTATCTTTAATTAATAGGCAACTTTGCAGCTATTTGGAGTCTACTTTGATTTATTTAAAACAATGCCAGTGTCTTTCCTGTGAACAGTTACAAGGGCAGACATGAACAAGTCCAAGGCAAAATCCATCCTTACTGGGTATAGTTAAATCCCACCTCAGTCATATCCCTTGACTGTGGTGATAGATTCCCCAGGCTACTCACATGGTTGTAAAATCTCTCCATTCTGCACTCAGTAAAATGGAGAAGAGATGGTCATGGATCCTCTACAACAGTCTGGGCAGCACATCAGGGCAGCACAGAACTTCATCCTCTGTTCCATGACGTGATCCTTACAGGTGACTGTGGGAATTAGTTCACAAATCCCTTTTCTCAAGCTTAGTAAAGGTATTTGGCTAAAGTAAAGATCACCATATAATCTGGAGACAAACATCCAGAGGAGTAATGGTCACCACATTGTGGATTTAATAATCCAAAATTTCAGGTGACCCACCTGGGCCATATCTTTGCAAATCTTGTAGTGATTTTTCCACATCAAATCCATTCAGTGTTTTGAAACAGTGCCTCAGAAAAGGAAGTTAATGATTCTTCTTGTATTATGTGAACTCTGTGTAGGCATATTTTCTAATACCATAAGAACAGATAGTGCACTTTCCCACTCCCCTAGAAACTGAGTTAATGCAGAATGACTAATGTATCTGTTTGGACTGTCAAAATACTCATTGTAAATTTGATGTATAATTTAGCCTAAGTACATCATAGCAAAGGATACAGTCCAAGGAACATAGTTTCTTTTCCCTTGATTAATAAAGGGAATCAGGCTTAAGAGCATTCTGTGCTCCCTCAAGGTCAAGAAAAAGATGCAATACTTAGAAGTATTTCATTCTGAGGCATTAATCAGTACTTTAGCTCACCCCACATTGCTCAATAATTTGCTTTAAAAATTTCCATGTGACTTCATCTACCCTTTCCCTCTCTCTGTCCAATGTTTTGTTTCCCTATCAGGGTGGACAGTGCAGACCCCAGGGCTGCCCAGGCCCAGTCTTCATGCCACAGTCAGTGGTAGTTTGACAGAGCTCTTGGAACAAACCATGCACTTCAGTCTTCTATAAAGCCTCTGCTTCATGGGAAATATTGTGCAGACCCCTGACAGAGACTAGAGCAAATCCCCAAATTTATTTGCCTTTTATATGTGATTTCTTGAGTTTGGAATTTGCCACCAGATAACGCAAGCTGACATTATAAGGGTGATATAAAACATAGGGAAAGGTCAGGTTTTGCAGGAACTACAAGGTCAGGTTCTTTAGGAGTTATGTGCAGCATCAGCAAACGTTTTCCTTACAGCTTTCTTCCCAGCAGTTTATTTCCAAAATAAACTGCAGTGATTGTGCCAGTACTGAAACAATCATTTCCCTGACTCACCAGTGCTAATAAACTTTCTGACACACAAAGAACAGGGGATGTTCAGACAACACCAGGTCTTTTTCTCTCATAACATTGGTGAATAACAGTAAAGAGAAAGAAAATATTTGTGAAGAAAGATTACCAAAACAATGAGCATCACTTGGGACCAACCCAACTGACGTGGGAGGAAAAAGCTGGATCAAGGACATGGGGACACAGTGCTGTACCCAACAGCCCTGGCTGGAAGGTGAAAGCCCACTTGGCACACTTGAAAACTTAGCCCTGTGACACAGCTCAGTGGTGAACAGGACACCTGCAAAATTCAGAATTTTATACTTTCCTAATGCTGTTTTGCATTTTTAGCCATTTTACAGAAAAACAGTGATAACATGGTTCAACAAGATTTCCTGTATGTTTGTTTTCCATATCATCTTATATAAAATTTATTACTTAGTCTGAAGAACTTGGCTATAAATAATTTAAAACTGTTTCTTCAAATGACAACACACTGAAAGTATATTTTTTCTCCTGTGGGGGGGAAAAAAAAGAAGTCTTTGAGTGGCTTCTATAATATGCAGCACTGAATGTCTTGATTAATGAAACCCCAAGGGACATAGAATAGAGCCTATATCACAGGAAAAACTGGAAGGCTCAGAAGCCTATGATTTTGTAATAATTACTGTGGAATTAGAAGCATTCATTGCAGCATGCTCATTAGCAGCATTTCTATTTTATCGTCTCTAAAACACTCTAATATATGCTGATCAGCTCAGAGATGTGAGCTTGATACAGGAGGGAAACTGTAGTTTTAAAGGGTGGAAGGTGCTCATTGATCTATCTCAGGAGCCAGTCTGAACATGTCAGGGTAATATTGCTGTTTAAAAAGGAAGAAATTTGGACCCCAATGAAAACCATGAACGTCAGCTTCAGGTTTGTCAACATAGCATCATAAAATAAAGTATTTCAAGTCCTCTCAATGGTCTGTGTATTTCAGGTGCCTTCTTTTCATCAATAAAAGGATAAAAAAGCTAAAAATGGAGGAATTGTTTTCATTGCATTTATGAATTTGAAATACCAACTGACAATAGCTCCAGTATCTTTTTACTGCTCCTTCAGGATTTATCAATCAGCTTAAAAAGAAATTATAACCACAGCTTTGTGGTTAGAATAACAAATGGGTATAAATAAGAAATAGTAAGAAAAAGAAATGCACATAAAACCCCATTAATTTCACATTGTAGCACTTCACTCTTATTTCCAATATCCCTCTATTTAATTCCATAGTTATCTAATTGTTTGCAATTAAATAAATAATAAACTAGAGAGAGATAGTCACTATTTGAACAAAAGATATAACTTATTTGGTGAAAAAATTATAAGAATTGACAACAGAAAAATACTATGACCAAGGTAAAAAGAGCAAACTAAAATGCTCAAAAGTAAATGAAGCTTTAGTGAAAGTATGCAGTGGAAAAGAATATGGGAAAGAAAAGTTCAAGAAAAATGCAGTAAAGGGATATGGATAAAACAAATGGGAAAGAAAAAATAAACAAGGAAAATGCTGTTTAAAAAAAAAGAGCTTGAAATATCATATTCCCCCTTCATTGAAAACAAACCTAGTGTCTATTTCTTTTATGTGCAGAAGGGTAAACATTGGCTGAAACACGCTAGCTTCCAAGAGCATTGCCAACATAAATACTGCCAGGAAACACAAGCTGTCCCTTGCATTTGCCCTGCAGTTAATTCTGTTGTTCTGACTTCCACCGGCACAAAACTCTGTGCAGGTTGTTGGTTAATGCTGCACCTGAGCAAGGGGCATTAACCCAAACGCTGCTGGGGCAGGCTCAGGGTGTGTGCAGGGCTGCTCAGCAAAGAGAGGGCTACGTGAGCTGTGGGGTCTGCGTGGTGCCCTGTGGGCCAGCAGCCACAAACCCACAGGCTCCCTCTTGTCTGCTCGTTAAGCTGTTCAAACAGGGTATCTTTCAAACTTGGCATTTCACCTCAGAAATGCAGAAAACCTACAACTGCATCTTATTTAACACCAGTGTCTCCACAGCTAAGGAGAGTCTCACAGCTGCGCACTCAAGAACTGGAAACTTCCCTCAAATCTTCATTGGCTGCCTGCCTGCCTTGTTTACCCAGAATCCACCCATCCACACATGGCTAAAACAAATTGTTTCTGACCAAGCTTTCCTACTGATAAGTGTGTGATAAAATACTCGAGTATGAGAACCACAGAAAAATTTGAGGACTTTAAGCAGATCTTTCTCAGGTCAGTTAGAAGTGACAGGGTTGCCAGATGTGATAGACTACATGGAAAACCTGCCCACTGGGGCACAGCTGCCACCATCTGCTGAGGGTGGACATAGAATCATAGAATTGTTAAGGCTGGAAAAGACCTTTAAGACCATGGAGTCCAACCCTTTACCCAGAACTGCCAAGTCCATTACTAAACCATGTCCTTAGGTGCAACATCTACATGTTATTTAAATAAATCCAGGGATGGTTACTCATCTTCTCCCCTGGGTAGCCTTTTCCAATGCCTCACTACCCCTTTTGGTGAAGAATTTTTTGTCAATATCCAATCTAAACTTACCCTAGTTCAACTTGAGTGTTTCCTCTTGTCCTGTTTCTTGTCACTTGGGAGTAGAAACCATGTCAACCATTCTGAAGGCTTTTCCGTCCCTGTCAATATCCTTTTGCTTGGTGACTTCAGTTCCATGCTAAGGGAGGAGGCAGGGTGGTGAACAAGCAGCTCTTATGGTTCAGAGATTCTGCATAGGGTCCACAACATATTCCTGGCATTCCACATGCCTGTTCTTCCTGGGGGCTGGAATTATTTGTTGCTCACATCAGTTTATTTGCCCTTACCTTGATATATGAGTGAGATCATGGCCTTGTGGCCAAAGAAGATCCAGACTGAGACCAAGTCCTCAAGCAAAACTTCCTGAGGCTGGGATGTGCTCAGTGCCAACAGTCTGTCCAGCAGCACCCATGAGCCAGCCCATGCCTACCAGTACAATTGGGACAAAATTAGGCAAATACAAGGTTGTTTAAAGTTTAGACTATTACTGAACCTGGATAAAAGCCACATTCCTTTTCCTTTTCTGAAGAATTGCTATGGGTCCTTTATACTCTTAAGACAATCAGAATTATCGTTATTTGGGGAGGAGAATATGAAATGCTTTAATATCATGTTTCCATTCATTTAAAGAAAACTCTACATGTCATGGCTTTCCTTGAATATTCTTTCTTTGATGTAGGAAAGAAGGGTAACATCATGCTTGAAATCTTTTCATGGATGAATGTTATATATACTGAATCTGTGTCAGGAGCAAACATTCCTATCCTTCTTCCTTGCCTCACCAACTAATTTTGCATGAAATGACATTTGCCTTAACAAAATTTCTGTGCTTGTGGCACAACTAAAAGTGTGAGCAACTTTTACAACTGAAAGTGTCAGCTAAAAATAAACAAATCTTGACTTGATTGCTGTCTCCTATATATTTGAAAAGGTAATGTATGAAGGTAGTCATTGACCCAAAAATATGCAATGATCAATGGATCACTCAAAACTATTTCTCCCATGGTCTAGAATCTGTAAATTAGTCCAAACTAGAAAACAGTTAGATACAGCACGTACATAGGTAGCAAGCAGAGCTCTGTAATGACCTGTTAAGGTTCACATACTGCTCAGTATTTTCTTAGTCAAGAAGCAATGTTCAGCCATCTCAGCTCTTGAAATGAGGTAGCAAATTTCTGTTGACAATTGTGAATACAATTGCAACTCTGATTTCCCTGAAGTCTGGGTCTTGACTCCACAAGACTGATTTCTTATGTCACCAGTAAGTCAAGTCATTATTTGATGTTAAATGTATAAAGGCAAAATGCAAAAAATTCAATTAAGCAGAACAAATGTGTCAATAAAAACCAGAAAACCTAACTTGAGAGAGGACTGGCCAGCCTGTTACTAAGCAAAAATATTGACAGTGTTTCCCAGAGTGGTAGAATCACTTTATTGTTTTTCCCATATCCTAGCTTAAGAATGAGCAACAGACAAAAAGGATAACATTTTTAAAAGTATCCAGTGCTAATGTTTTGAACATACTGGACTTCTGAATGTTCAAATTAAAATGCATGCATGCATTGCAAACATATATGTTTTAAGTGTAAAAATAGAGTACAAAATTGATGCATGACACACTGTGCAACCTCTTGGCAATTTTAGAAGGGAAATCAAGATCCCTGATGTTTTTCCATTTATTCTAAAATATACAAACAAGATTTCATGAAATTTCGTTCTGTTTAATTGTTTATTATTGTTTTCTTTTATTACTTTTGTTTTCTTTCACTATATTCCCATTTAATTTGTTCATGGGTAAGCATTCTACATTTCTTTCATTTTTTTTAAAGCCAGGCAAGATCATTAAAAAAAATAAGATTAGTGGAAAAGAAATACAGGCTGTTTTAAGTCAGAAACTGAAAAAAGTTAGAGTAATGGTCCCTAGGTAGCAAATTCCAAATCTTTCTGCCTGCCCCCTGTGACAAGTTAGTTGCTGCTTCTTTCTCCTTTCCAAGTAGTCTGAAAACAGGAATTTACAACAGTGAAAACGCAGAGTAGATACTACTGAGAGTGCTTGACAAAAAAAACCCCAAGATGTGTCTCAAATGGAAAGCTTAAAAAGATATTTTTTAATGGCAGAGTTTTTGCAAAAAAAAAGTTTGCTCTTATAAGCCAATGATTCAGTAGCATTTTTGAGATCAGGAAATCCTTTCTCTACAATGGATACTTTGTCATGCCAAAAGACAGATCTAAAATTGCATCGTGACTCATTCATAAGGCATTCAAACATTTTTATTTTCTTCAAATGTCTGGAGTTTGAATCATCCAAATCTCTATCAAAAAAAAAAAAAAGAGGCAGCAAGCAAGCACTCTCTCCTTTCAGATGGGATGTTTTGAGGAGAGGCTACGCCTTTCTCCAGCCAGTGTGGCCACTTGTGGCACCCAAAGTTTGGTAACAGCACTCAGTGGTGTTTGCAGTATCCTGGGGGCTCAGGGGCTGCTCACCAACTTGTCTCTACAGATTTTTACCTCTAATAGAGCTTTTCAGAGAACAAAAGTACTTTGGCTGGGGTAAGGTATGTGTACATCATTATGACTTTGTACAAGCTATGTACTGTTGAAATTAATCTGTTTAGACAAGTTCCTCATCTGATTCACAGCTTAAGTAACATACCCTGAAAAGATTTTCATGGGGTTTTATTAATTTCCTGTTTTTCTTCTATTCAAGTATTGCTCATGTAAAATGTTTTAGATTAACACAGGAACAGCAAAGATCTTAATCACTGACGTTCATGAAACTGCACAAATTGCTCTCAAAAGAGATTTTATTCTCTGGTATGACATGTATTCATGAAAGCACCAATAATGAGTTCAAAGGGGGCTGAAAAAATATGTGCACAGGTATTTTTAGTCGATGTTCACTTGTGAAATCTTAGTAGTAATTTGTGAGAAATTTTGTTTTAATTCCTGAGAAAACCTACCATGGTTGTTTTGTTCCTCCTTTTGGTTGTCTGCTGCTCTGTTCACTGCTGAGCACTTTCCACTTGCACGAAATAGAAAATGGAGCCATACATGGAGAGAGTTCGTTTTGGTATTTTCTACTTTTTTCTCCTATGTGGGAGGGGTCAGGTTTTGATAACAAATTTAAGAATAACTGGATACAATTAATTTATATTTTATATAACAAGTACTACACAGTTACAAGGATCAAAAATCTTGCTTTTTTAATCAAGTGCAAACCATACCATGCCATTTGTTAATCAAGGACAAGTGCATCACATCACATGAAACAACTAGTCAGCTCACACAGTTTAAATCAAATCAGTATTGAAATGGTTGGTAGAGTGACTAATGGCCCAGGCTTAACCCTGATCACAGATTCAGGATCAATACTGTGTTAATATAACAGATACACCCCAGTATCAGGAATTTAGGAAATGTTAATAAACACCTGAATATTTCTAAACACATTTCTAGTGCAGTTGTGGCTACTGCTACTTCCATCCCAAGGTCTCACCACCAGATGCAAATCTTAGACCATCCACCTCTCCCAAAACTTATAGTGACTATAAGTAATAAAGAACTGTGAAATATCTAGGGTTTTGCTTACCAGCCAAGCAAATTAACTAAGTTCTTACAATTTATCCACTTAGCTCTCACTGAAATGAAACAAATCACCTCAAATTTAAGACACTGATCTTACAGACTCCTATGAGACCCTATAGGACTGCCTAACTTTACCAAAAGGAGTAGTTCTATTTTGGCATGGACACACAGAGAATAATGAGAATAAAGCAAACTTATGCATGTTTGCTAGACAGGCACTCCATGGATTAAAAGTTGGTATATTGCAAGGTATTCAACAGTTTAACGTGTTGATTACCTTGACTTTATTTTAATGACAGTTCAATTTTTAGGCTTTTCATTGCAACAGCAATGCTATAAACCAGCAGCAGCTGCTTGCAACAAGCCTTAAAAAGTATTTAAAAGTATCTAGAATTACACCATAAGGTTTTATTTTTATTTTTCAAAAAATAGTGTATTTGATTAGTCAGTTCACAAATTTTAATTAATATACAGACAAAGTTTGATCCATAATGAGGGAATCTAAGAAAAACCCAGCTGCTTGCACAGCTTGAGAGCTGGTATTTTCAAACTCTTCAGAGGCACAAAAAGGCATACCTGAGATTCCAAGCCTTGGCTTTACAAGATTTCCAAGCCCTCAACCTTAGAAAGCCTTATGAATAGAAAGTACAGGCTCTCCACATCCTCAATACCTGCTTCTGGCTCTTGCAAAGTAGACACTCAAATGCTCTGAAGATTGGCACGCACAATTGTTGGTTAATTGAAGAGATATGCCATGGCCCTTACACCATGCACCTGTCTACATTTCCACAAATGTGTCTGTCTGCAGCACAATTTTGGAGGTGTTAAATATCTAATTCCATATTTTGCAATCTAAAATTAGAAAGAGAGGGTTTTTTTTTTCCAATTTCTGTCAGTTATAATGAGCTTTTAAAATTTTAATTTCTACAGAGCAGTTCTCCTGCATTCACCATCACCTAGAACATTACAGAAAAACATTGTACCTTTTTCTACATCAGGCTATTTATGCAGCAGAATTACCTTTTCAGGTTTAGAGATATATGTACAATACACTCTTTCCAGCCTTTGCTCACCTCTGTTCGGAGCTGGAACAAATCTATATAAGAATTGCCAACTGGAAAAGTACTGGTGGGGCAACAGATTTGCCGAGGGCTGGATTACACCATGAAACCATAAAAACCCCAGGAGCATGTTTCAGCCACTCTTTCTGGAATAATTTGTCCTTGTCTACTGTAGCAAGTCATATTAAATATACAGATGGTTCAGTGGCAGCCTTTACTGACACTCAGCAGCAGCAGCAGCAAGTGACATTTTAAGGTGGATCATTGTAGGTAGACCTTTTAAGGTAGATGATTGTGGGCAAAATCTTGATCTTAGTCTCCCTCTCTGGAATGCCACTGACTCCACGGACAGGCGTTGAAAGATGGTTAGAACTGAACTGCCTTTTTTGGGAAAATAATTACATTTCAGAATATTAAATGTCAACATAGATTGACACTTTTGACAGGCAGTGTTTTAGCTTTCAAAGGAAAGTTACAGCCAGTGAAAATCACTACTGCCTGCCACTAATTTGCAGAGAAACTGGCCATTTCCACAGTATTATGTATTCAGCTGCCATTAGATTAGGTGGATGTTTTCCTTGTGGGGCTTTTGCAGTCCATATTGTTACGAAAACTCAGTAGATTGTGCAGTAGTGGATTGAAGCTTGACTCATTAAATTGAACTGTAAAACACAAACTTCCCTGGAACAGAATATCCATGAATATACCAATCCATCTCAGACAGCTTATGAATGGTTGTCATGGCACAATAAAATTGCTTTGAATATAAACCAATTAACTTCCAAATACTCCAGCCGAAACTAACCATGAAGTCCACATAATAGTAGGGCCAAAAAATAGAACCTACTGGGAAGGAGCTTAGGCTATCACAGCAAGCCATGCCACATATTTTCCTCTCTACAAGCCTCGTGGATCCATGGAAAAGAAACAAAATGTGATTAATTCCCCCCTGCAGTCCACCGGTCTCTAGGTACTGGATTGTCTGTCTGTGCCTGTTGGTTGCTAGCACAGGCTGGAACAGAAGTCCAGATTATCTCAGCTGTAACAAAAGAAAAAGAGCAATCCCACTTGAGGAAGGAAAGCCACAGTCTCTGCTATCTCTGCTTATCCTCCCTGGCCCTGCCAGCTTAGTCAAGAAAAGTTCAGTACTAACAGATTATGCGACACAGAGGAATAATTTTGCATTCAAAGCAAACTATGCAATGACTATACACACAAATATTTCAAGACTCACAAAGAGCCCAGGAGTATTACTGCTAAAATGCTCTTTCAAAGGGGCACACGTGGCATTCTGCTGTTCTGAAATAAGTTATACGTGGTACGAAGACCCCCATGGTGTTGACTAAGCTAACTAAGAAACTCACCTTTCCAGCTCTTTGTGCTGTAGGAAATATTTAGTGCAGCACATTTACTTTTACTGTTCTGCTGCTAACAAGAGTGATCTCTCTCCTGGAAGAAGGCACTGTCAGTTTCTTTAGCCAAAAGACGCATGGCAGGAATTTCCTTCAAGTAGTGCAGATGGCACAGTGACCCCCGTGGACCTACCAATCCCCCCAGTAATACTGTTACCCAGAACAGGCTTCTCTAGGGATGATGAGGTGAGTGTATTTCTAGCTCCAGCACAAAGCATGCCTTCTGAGCTCTGATACTAGCATAGGAAACTGGCAAGAGGTGTCTTGGTCTAGAAAGAGTAAGAAGGCAACCAGAGAACAACGAAAAATTACAAGCAATTACTCATAAATCTGTATTTAGTCGTTTATGGAACAAGACGATCATGGAAAAGTTACCTTTTACTGTACTCTGGTCATGCTTTTTGACCAGACTCTTATTTTACTGTCCTGTTAGACCATTTCAGAAGCAGACATAGCATGAAGAGCAGCTCTGGCTCTTACCATCTCCCATGACCTCTGCCAGTGTAATTCAGTGGTGTTAAATCCAAAGGCTGCTGACATCTTTGTACCCACACACACAACAGCCAGGAGTGTTTTCTTTTAAGGAAAGCAAAAAGTTCTCTGGGAAACATGCTCAAGCCAGGAGAGAGAAAGTGAAACATTTCAAGCCTCAGTTACTTTCCAGGTGACATTGCTTGTTCCTGGGGACTTCCTGTCATCCCAAGCCAACAGAATTTCAAATGGAGTCATCTCATTTTCAGATATAGGGCAACGTGTTAACAAAACACATATGAAGAGCAGCTATGGCAATTCTTCGGAAAGAGCCTTACTTAGAAAAAAACCCCATATTTTTTCACTCATTCACTTTCACTCATTCTTTCTTTGCACTTTATTGTGTATGCTAAAAACCTCTGTGCTGTGGGCATCAGTAATTGCAAAGCAAACATCATGCAATCTTATTCTACAGCTCTGTTTCCTTCATGAATCTCAAAGCACTGCAGAAAGAAAGAGAAATATTGCTATTGCTATTTAAAGTGGATGGCTCCTATTTCACAGATGTGGTTACCACACCACAGGTTCCCCTCAGACAGCAGAAATGCTTCCTCAGTGCAGCTCTGAGCATAAAGAGAATCATCCCAGTGATGCATTTGGACCAAGACACACAAGTGAGATGAATACATGGCTTGAGGCATTTAATTTCAAAGTCTCTATCTCTAGAGGACACATGAAGAGAAGATCTTTCTCACAGACCCACGAGTGCAGACACCTGTATGTTCTTTGGGCTTTATATTGTAGATTTTTTTCCATTTTGTTTAACCAGCACATCTTTCCTACAACTGGAAATTGTTAGAAAACAGCAGGAAAGTGGGGTTGTGAGGGAAGCAGGGGAAAAACAGAATATTTACACACTGCTTTAAATATTTTCCAGATTTGAGGTTTCAAGGTTGGAGGAGAAAGAGGAGGGGTCTCTTTTTCTAAAAAACATGTGAATTCAAAAGTGAAAATACTTAAATTTTTAAATGCCAAAATTCAGTGGCATTAAGTCAAAACAGATGTTTTATTTCAGTTTTACATTTTTAAAATGGGCATAAGTTTGGATATTGTCACATCATAACAACAATTTCTGTTTAAAAAGTGCTGTAAATAACTTAAATTTTTCTGGAGCTTTTTTGAAGGGGGTGTCTCAAGAGAGGTCTTAGCAGGAAAAAAAGAAGAGACATTCTGATCCCCTCTACTTCCCAGCCTGACTTTGATCTGCAATGAAAACAGCTCATCTCATAATCTTTATTATGCTCTGCTCAGAAAAAGATGACCCAAGAAGGTGTTAGAACATTCCCTCTTGGAAAATAGATGATATAATGTATTATGGGCAATGCAGACAGTACCTTTTATCACTTATAATTTATGGAGAAACTATAGGATATAGTAGGATAAAGTAGGATATAAAACTGAAGAAGCGGAGAGTATATTTTTTATTTTGCAAAGCAGAAATGTGTATTTCTTACAAATTTATGTTCTGGCTTGACTTTATTTTTATTATTTTTCTTGATACAGTTGTCATAATGCTTAATAACCTTTTTATGTTCAATACTTGACATTTTACATCTTAGTTGCAATTTTTGGAAAGATGCTATTATACTCACTTGAAAGAATATTAGAACAGACCACGCAAATATACATATGCAAAGGCACATGCATATTTTCATTTTTAATCAATTTAATACAACATGCTGTAATACAAAGGGTGGAAAAGAATTCTAAAGGCTGATTTTCTTAACTGTGCTATATTGAAATGATGCTTTGTGAATGATATACTTGCCATATTTGCATGGAAATGCAAAATCTTTTTTAAATTTTGAAACTAAGCAGCTAGCTTCTGCAATCCAATTCATTTGAAAGGATTCCTGCACCACCACAGTGATATTTATGCAAATATGCCCTCTGAGATGAGCCTGAAAGACTGGGGAGCAGTTAAAGGGATTTTTTTGTACAATGGATAAGAATAATCTGAGAGGAAGAAAACTGCGGTTTCAAACCACAGAGTTAATGGTGTGGATCCTGTGCAGAGAGAGGGAGCAGGGAGGGAGAGTAGGGAATCTGTGTCTCAGGATTCAAGCTAAGAAATACTAGAATTACTTTGTGAAAGGCAGAAATAGTTCTTGTGTCTATTTTTGTCTTTTGCAAAGTAAGTGCAAATAGCACAGTAGAGCCTGGGGTCAGATTTTTTAAAACACAAAGGATGTAGATAAGACAATTTGGGTGCAGAGAGGAGAAGTGTGTATTCTGTCATCCAACTCCCTTTGAGAATCATGAGGTGAGCAATCAATTTTAACTTTAAAAATCAACCCATTTTAACTTTAAAAATCAACCCTCACGTCCATGTGCAGAATAATGTGAGGGAGTAGCATT
Source organism: Leptocoma aspasia (assembly GCA_013399835.1). Classification (NCBI taxonomy): domain Eukaryota; kingdom Metazoa; phylum Chordata; class Aves; order Passeriformes; family Nectariniidae; genus Leptocoma; species Leptocoma aspasia. The sequence goes on along the minus strand of VXAX01003727.1, from coordinate 2,441,969 downwards.
TCCTCATTAACGTGTTCTTCCATAACCCTTCAAGCCATGATCATGTCCAAGAGCCATTAGGCAGAGAGCAGAGTGCAGCAGGGGCACCACAGTACAGCAGGAGGTCACTTCACTATTAAATCTGCACCCTCAGCTGTCCCTTTATTATACAGTGCAAGAAAATACCTCCATTATGTCGGGTTCCTGCATAGCTGGGCTGAGCCTGTGATTTCACGGCAAGAAGAAAGCCTGCAGTATTCTGAGAGAGTGATTTTTGCTCCCTGTGTCTGGACCTCAGTCCCACACTGTCTGCAGGGATGGGGCAACATCATATTCACCCATGAATTAAAAGGAATCAAACTTCAGCTTCTGCTGGGGTTCATTTACCCATGACAGCATTTCCTGGGGGTGATGAGGTGGCTCTGGAAGTGGCTGAGCCGCTGTAAAACCCAATTCCTCTGAGGAGCCAGTGCTCGCTCTTTGGTCCCAGATAAGCAGGGATGTGTCACCCATGGTGGGGAGGGAGACACAAGATGTGTGGCAGCTCCCTGTTCTCCAGGTCAGCTCCAACCCAGGCTGTCAGTGTGGAGATCCACTACAGAACAGTGTTATGTTTACAATTAAATGTTTTAGCATCACTGTCCCTGTGGTGACTCTTGATTCAGCTTGCTGCCTGTGGGGCAAATAGATCCCATTTTACATTGGCAGCATGCATTAGTGTGGGCAAGGTGGGTTTCGGTCTGAGACAAAGCAAAGTGCTTCTGTACTTGGAAAAAGGTCAAAGCACAATAGCAGCTCTGGCCCAAAAAGCTCTCTCTTGTTTCTATTGGGATATTTTCTGTTCTCATGCAATCTTCAGAGTAATCAAAACCAAATGATTCCAAGCAGCAGCTAAATGAAGTTAAGGAAGAGGTTAATATAAACTATGTGGGAAGATACATTCTTTAAAGAGTTTTCAATGTAAGCAGACAAGAAGGGTGAGACGGTGAGATGAAGGAGAGCACATAGGTCATTCAGCAGGGAGCTGGGGGGGAGTGGTACACTTTCTGAAGCAGAACTGGAATGTCACTCATTTCCCTAAACCCATGTGTCACGGTCCCCTATGCCATTCTTCGGTGGCTCAGGAGTGAGTCTTCAATTCACATTTCAGTTTGCAACTTTTCAGCTTAGTTTTTATTGTTTGGGTCGAACTTCCTCCTCCTTAAGTGTGTGTTAAGATAGGTATTTCTGATTCATTAAACACAACATGTTAATATGTGCACTGTGTGCTTCAGGACTGAAGCCTTATTTCAGTGTTTACTAATATTTACAGAACACTATTTACATGTCTCTTGACAATCACAAAATTGTTGTTACTCAGAATGTTCCTTTTTCCGTCAGAGTCATCATTCTGAGTTCTTTTGTTTCTTTCTCCCTGGCTTGTTTGCATTTCCTTTATTTTCCAAACCCATCCTATTTCCTCTCAGGTGATTTACAAAGAAAGTCAGTGACTTTCCACTGTTCAACTCTTGTATAAACTGTCTTGACAGAATTGTGGGCTTTAAGGAAGGGGATAGGTGGAGGAATCTGGCTCCTTGGCTGTGTGCAGCTTTCCCAGAGCTTTGTTTTCGGCCGTACATTGTTTGCAGAGCTAAATGACATCCTTACACACCATTAGCTGCCCAAAAATTAAGCTGGCTGTATCACTACATTCTTGTCAACCCCTTTGTTTTGACATTAGCTTCTATTTCACTGTAACTGGGTGATTGAAATGCTTCTTGTATCTTTTCATCATTACTCAGAGCTGAACAAGTGCGGCCAATGACTAATGGCACATTCATTGCAGGTCATGGATACCTGGTGATCTGCATGGGTGCACTGATTTCCCAACATTCACATTCCCACTACATGCAGAAAACATTGTGCAGAATGGGACCTTTGTAACACATTTTGGAAAAAAAGAAAAAAACCAACCCTTCTCTGATGTTTTTAGGAGTGTTTGCTTGCAGTGTGTTTTCAAGTAATCATGGCTATTACTCCTGTCTTGGCATTTGCATGCAGACATTGCCCATATATATATATGTATGTATGTATATATCAGATTTAAGGCTGCTCAGGACTGGACTAACTGTTGCTTCCTGGCATTATCTTAGCAAGGAAGTTTATTGGCACAAATAGTCATTAATTAAAACAAGTCAGAAGTGGCTCTAATAGAAGTCTGTATTAAATTAGTATAATGCAAAATCTTAGTAGAAGCCCAGTTCCCTGAGGTACAGACATCTTATCAAAGAATGTGCTGGAACACTTGCATCCAGTAAACAAAAACTCAGCTTCACATGTTTGTATGACATTGAATAATTGCAGAGAATTGATATTTTGTAGCACCCCTCCCCACCCTAAAATTCCTTGTGCTCCTGCTACAACAATCTCCCTAGTGGGATTGCCAGCAGCCAACAGAAGAAAACCTCTCCCCTAAAACATCCCACAAGGAGAAGGGATGCTGCTGTCTCTATTGCTGGGGTTGTCCAGAGAGGAACTGATGGATTGTAGCCCCAACAAAGATGCTTCCCCCCATCCCTGCTGGGTGAGCAGACTCAGCCACAGTCTGCTCCACATCTGGTTGTCTGCAACATCTGGTTGTCTGCTCCAGCTTTTGGCACTGAGTCTGCATGGATATTTGCAGTCTATTGAGGGTGTGATGAACATGTCAATATGATGGCCACGCATGTCAGTTTTCATTTCATGTAGCATTGCCAAAGTATGTTTTTATTTAAAGTAAGGCTATTTTGAAACTCCCTTTCATTCTTCAGTGATGTATCACAGATTATTGAAACTCATTTTGGGAAGGCTGAAGTGGCCTTGAGAGCTTAATCTCCATTTTTCATGGGCTGCTCAGGAAATCTGCCACTCTTCCACATGCTGAATGCAACAATAGGCAGATAGAATGGCTTTCAATGTTAAGCTTGGCACATGCAAAAAAAAAAAAAATCCAGCATTGCAATCTTGCAATGTTTATATGTAATTGCAGAATGGGCTTTCTCCCTGTTGGAAGGGGCTGGATCTGAACAGCAAAAGAGCTGTCCCACAACAGGGGAGCATGTTTCAAGTGAAGACAGTAAACAACAAGGAAAAATGTACAAATGAGGACAGCCAGGAAAGTTAATTCTTGTTTTTCTTTAAAATGGATTGGTTAAACTAAATTAAAATCTCACATAGTTGCTTTTTCTCTTCCAAAGGGATTAAGTAGTGGCAGCCACAGAGATGTGTTTAACAGTATTCACAGAACAGTTTAATTCAATTTAATTAATTTCAGAATTCACTCTTTAATTAAATTCAAGCTCACTTTTTAAATATATGATCTGTTGACAAGCCCTAAATGAATAGCCCTCCTAACAAGGGGTTTTTTTGCTAACTTGAGAATAATTCTAGAACACTGGTGTTGCTTAAGGCAAAGGAACATTACAAAGAGCTAGTACAAGGGAGTGCTTGGCTTTGCTTTAAATTACAAGCCTTTCCATGACTTTTCCTTTAATTTTTCAATTCCTGCCTCAGGTTTCTAAGGAAGAATTCAAGATGCAATTAAATGATAAGAATGTCTAGGTTTGGTGAGGAATCATTCAGTTTCAGTATATCTGTAATGACTTGAAACTTATCAAAAACAAGACCAAGCTCATTCCCTTAGAGAAATGTGTTTCAACTGGAGCCTGCTCTTCCCAAGGTTCCATCCCAGGTACCAAAAAGGGGAAGAAAGTATTACATTCATTTTTACACAAACAAACACCAGCACTTTTGGTTTAGTGAGCTGAAAACTCAAGGGAGATCCAAGGTCTGTCGGACAACAGGAAGACTACAGCTCCTAGGAAGAAGAAAAATAAACTGATAAGACAGAGTGACTAATGACTAGTTCATTTATGGTACAGTATGGTATTTATGCTTATGGTTTGAACCCCCAACCTGTGGTATTTGCAGGATGAATAAACACATTCGTGCATAGCAACCTTCCAAACCTGTTAAAAGGCAGATGTTGAATGGAAATCCTCACTTTCTTGAACTGCTATTTATTATCTGAGAAACTTTGGGTAGCTAAAATATGAGTCCCCAAGGGGTTATTAGACATTATCTTGACCCAATGCAGCACTTTAGCACCAAGCTTAAGAGCTCTGCTGCATCTTTAAGCCAGAGAACTGTCCAGCACCTTGGTTACGACATCCCATGTGAAAGCTGCTAGGTGAGGAAGAGGAAAGTAAAGAGATTCCAGTCCTCTAAGAGTTAAAAGCACAGCTGCAGCATTCCAGTAACAACATCCTGGAAACATCAGCTCCCATAAGAACACATTGACCACAAAAGTCTGTCAAACTTAAACACAGCAAATTGATTACTGCTACTTTTTTAAAAAGCCCTGTCTAGTGACAACACATTTATGAAGCAGACTTGTAGCTGCAGTTATGGCAAGTATCAAGTTAATTTCCCCTCTGCAAGGAAAGAAGGATAGCAGCAGACACTGTCCTCCAAAGGTCTTGCTCAGCCTTTTCTTTCAAGTCAGGAAGAGGGAAGGTGGGCATCAGCAGCCATCACCTTCCACAGTTACCCCAGCTTTGGTTCCCAATCACCCCGAACACCACCCAGCCAGTTTTCTAGCTGGTTTAGTGACCTAGCAGCACTGTAACTGTGTCACTTTCAACACCCAGGCATGAGCTAAGACACTGAACAAGGTGGAATGGCCCATCAGCCAAACTTTACATGACTCCTGATCCAGGCTAATAACGAAACAAAGATGGGTAGATCAGAGCCCAGTTTATTTTTAAGCATCAGACCACCAAACCCCATCATCTCAGACAATGCTGTAGCACTTGTAGCCTAATAAGAAACACTTTTTATCCTCCAGGACTATTAATTGGGTTGGCTGCCCTCAGCAGGAGGTGACTGGTGTGCCAGTGCAGAGATGTGCAGGAGAGAACTTCATCTGCGTCAGTAGGTATCTGTGAGATGGAAAACTGCCTTTCTGGGTGGTATTGACTTCAGCATCTCGCCCTACTGATTCTTGCATGGCACCTTGACAAAAATCAGATTTATCCAGATTCTGTCTGGCATTAAGTACTTCAAAAACACATACATATGCCAAGACCAGCCTGAGAAAAACTGTGTGTGATCCGAAGAATACATGTATTTTTCCTGCTTTTGAGATAGCTTATCTCAATGCTTATCTGTTCTTTTTAATTATTACAGCCATGATGTTAACAAAGCGCAGAAGTGGCATTTAGAGAGGTGAATTACGCAGCAGTTGAGACAAGGTCTGTAAGCAGAAGAAATAAATTTTATTAGTTTGCTGCTGTTACAGGAAGAAACAAATAAACTCTGGCCTTGTGTGCACTAAACATCTTCTAAACATCTTTTGTTTACCTTTCCTTCTCTACAAACCATGCCCTTCTTACATCTTATGTAATAGAGGTAGGTTAAACAAACAATAGGCAAAAATGAGAGGAAGTAGTTGGCTCCATCAAACACAAAATATACATATACATATACAGATATATAGATACAGATATAGATGATAGATATCGATATACAATTTTTCAAGTGTTAAGATGTTAAATAAGAACCTGGATCCAAGCATGGATCCAGGTTCTAAGACCTAAGCATCCACCTTAGGTCTTAACACTTGAAATATGGCCCAGTCCATATTTTTGACTTATCCCTTTGATTTTTGTGAAAACAAAGTAGCCCAAAAGCTGCTTTCCAGTCCTTCTATTTGTGCCAGGCATGGAGAAAGCACATCCTTTTCTGCTAGTTCTTATCCAACACATCTTATCCTACTGTTTAAATGTTGGTAAAGATCTATTCTCCAAAGCATTGTAACTGTAGAAAATCAGAATTGCAATCAAAAATGTGAACTATTTAGATTCTTGATTTGGAGCAATCTGTAAGCAAGAATGCTTTCTCAAATTCTGTTTCTGAAACACATGGAAGTGGAGATGTAAAAGGAAAGAAGCTATTTCAAGACACCAAAACTCACTGGTGATGGAATCTCACATTATTTCTTTCAACTGTGGCCAAAACCTTTGCTGCTGCAAATACTAAGGAAACTTGAGTGATTAAGCAAAATAATAGCAAGGAAATTCTTGCCTTGCAATTGTTTGTTTAAAACCCAGTTCAGCAATAACCTGTGGTAGGTGAAGAAGGCACAGCCTTACTCTTGAAAGGGCAGCTGAAGGCACCAAATACAAATACAATGACCAGTGAACTGTAATTACAGCTTGATCTGAAACTTTCCACAAGCAAAACCACAGTGAGTGAATCAGAGTTTCTGCCAGGGTACCAGCACTGCCACCCCTGTTCAGGCAGGGAAATTCTAAACCTGGCAGGGGGCCAGGGCCTCGCCCCTCGCTGGCACTGGGGACACTGACATGGAAAAGGTGCCCACCAGCATGGCTGGTGATCCAGATCCTGGTCCCTCTGCTCACAGGTGATCAGGCTTTGGGACACCACTGAATGAAAGATGATACCATCAGAAATGCCTCCAGACTTTCTGGAGATAAGATTGAGGGCTGACTCAGGGGGAAACATACAACTACTTATTCTTGCAGCACCCGGGATTTTCCCTGAAGGCTCCTATTCAAAAATTCACGTGGAGCTCCACCAATTTACAGGTGAGGAATCAAGAAAGACAAGCATCATCACACAGAATGAGAAATGAGATCTGCTTACTGGACTTTCAGTCTTTGATGTACACTTCAGCTTTTACTCAGTCAAGTACTGTAGATGTCAAAGAAAATTTTGCTTGTGAATCATCTGGTGCTGCTCTGAAGTTCTTTGCAAACCAAACTGCAATTTTTCACTGAAATAATCTTAGTCTGAGGTTTATGGGGTCATCCTGCTAATGGCCATTGCCACAATCAGAGCCTCTGTAACATTGGTCTGGGTAGACTTCTTCCCCAGATTTGTAATTGTCTAGAGTGCTTCCTTCCATATGTAGTATAGAAGTTTTACATCACTAAATAGCCATTAGTGATGAATACTGAAAGTGTTCTAAAAACTTTTTTATTAATGATACTGTTCTTTTACATCTTTGTCTGCAGAGGCAAATAACTAGATCTCTTTTTTGGTGCCTGATTCTGCTCTTGTTTACATTAATGTTAATTTTTAACAGCTCTGTTTACTTTGTTTATCTGTATTAGTATTTTATTGCTCACAGCAGAAATTGGAAGCCTTTTTCTGACAGCTGGTGAGCCAAATTGTACTTTGTTATGTGACTATGCACCAAAAATGAACCCTTGCATTAATTCATAGCATTTAGCAGATTCTCTTTCACAATTCTCTTTCACAAATTTCATTAGTGATTCCACAGTCTTATTTCCCTTTGCATGAGATAACAAATCTCATTTTGATCAACTTTGAAAGAGCTTTTCCTTGAGAAGATAAAGTGTCAGAGCCCTTGTACACGTTTGCAAGCTAATAAAACTGCACTGTGGCACTATGCTTGATGCTTCTGAAGCTGAGTGAAAGAGCTGAGTGTGGCCCAAAATATTTTCCGGATGCTTTTGAGGCTGTTTCATTACAAATTCAAATTTTGTAATGTGGAGGATTGACATAAATAGATATCTGGGTAAAAGGCTTTGCATTTGTCTGGCCTGGCTTTTTGACAAGGTACCAACTATTTTTTCCACAAACAGACAGAAAAACTCAGAGTAGAACTCTGCGCAAGCCCCTGCTGTGAAGAAGGTGAGTGCTCTGGATTTAGATTTAATCACATTCTGGTGCATGCTCACTCATGTAGCAATTTGTCATTTTGCATTAGGAATAAAATATACAGCTTGTCAGTTTAAAGCATGCATTTTCCCTTCTGCTTCTGTTACTCTTTCACTGGCAGGCCAAGAAGTCCATATTCTGAAATGAATTCTAAGAGTTAGGGTATGTTTTCTTCTGGCAGATCAGATTTCAAGGCTTTTTCCTAAACATGTGAGATCTGAGGTTACCTAAACCTCATTCTCTTGAAAATGGGGTTACAAAGGGGGCATAAGAAAAGCAGAAGTAGTCTTCCAGAAGAAAGGGGTTAAGTACGCAGAGAGGGCATGGTATCCATTGAAAAGAGTTTTCATGCTATCACATATTCAGAGCCTCTTTTTAGTTGCAAAAATGATTGGCAATGAGATGGGTTTTGTTGTCAGAAGCAAAATGTCTTTCACCTTCCTTTTACTTTGAGGTATTTCTGACTGTCTTTGCCAAACCCAAGAGAAGTCAAGTGGTCAGAAAGATCACTTGCTGCTGGTGTAGGGTTTGCAGTGCCAAGATCCTTGGTATTCACAGCAAGTTTCACAGCTACCCCTCTTCTGGAAGGGATGAGAGGACCAAACGACAGGACAGCATGGGGAAAACATTCCAGCTTGTCTTTCCCCAGCTTCTGAGGGGATGTGCTCCATCCTCAGCCTACTCGCTGACCCTTCATTGGGCACAAAAAAGGCTGAAAGTTTGTGAAGTTGAATTTGGAGAAACATCACAGGCACAGAAGAGATGAGGTGGAGGAGAAGACCACCCTCCGAGTAATTCATCGACTCAGTCTCCTGATAACACCCAGCATCTCCATTACACAATGCAATCTCTCACCCTGTAATTCTTCACTCCTGTTCTTTTGTTCATCAGTGCTGCATGCTCCAGCAATTTGGAGTTGCCTTCCTCCACAGCCTATTAAACAGCTCCAGCCTGCTGAACAACTTAGAAAAAGTAACACCACTTTTAGCTGCACTGAAAGCTGCTAAATTAACTTTTTCAAACATCTGCCAGAGCATGGGGTTACTTCCCATTTTTGTCAGCATTCAGCCTTCTGGTCATATTCTCAGCTGCTCAGTCTCCATTCTTCTCCCCTCAAGCCTGCTTTTCATTTCCTGCCTCTCAAATCCAGTCTGTCCAGCCTCCTTTCGGAGAAGGAAAAAGAGAAAATAAAACTTTAAGAATATCCTTTCACAAATTTAAAAAGAATAAATTTATCTACCAAGTGTCAGGCACCAAAACTACCCACATCTAAGACATGCTTTTACTTGCACACTGAGCAGCAATGTATAATATCTTGGAAAAATTCAGAAAGAAGCGGGGTTTTTGCAACATCTGCATTTCCAGCTGTATACTAATTCTTTCCTTTTTTATCCCTGCATGGAAATTAGTCTATAAAGTTATTTTTATATATTTTATTAAAATAATTTATATGTTTATAAATTTACCTATATCAAACAATGTGATTCTTCTTTGATCTACAACCACATCCATACTTAAGCAGACAAAAAAAGGAGAAAATTTCCTGACAGAGAAATGAAAAAAAGGATTGCCTATTAAACAGCACCAGTGTTGATGAAAACCAGTGACCTGATGTTCACCTGGCTGCATCACTTGACCAAACATATTTGCTTGGGGCTGAAATGCAGCCTGCTGGGCATGGGACAGCTTTTACAAAACAAATGGCAATGGAAGAGGTAGCAAGGCATTAGTCAGTGTTGAGGTAGCCTCACAAACCCATGAGCCCATGTAAATCACTACTAAAAGCAAGAGAGAAGTCTCCTGTGGCAACAAGGTGCTCTTAGTAACCGACACCCAGATAATGCCACAATACTCACTGCAAGAGTGCCTCTGAATAGCAGATGGGTATCACTGTGGCTATCAGGAAGGCAAGGCTTCTAGGCGAAAACAAATCATTTTACTAGACTACTTGGTGTACTTGGAAGAAGTGAACAAGCTTTGATATTTGTATTTTTCAGTTTTTTTCTTAGTAAAGAACTGTTATTCCTATTCCCATATCTTTGCCCGAGAGCCTTTTAATTTCAAAATTGTGGTAATTCGGAGGGAGGGGGTTTACCTTTTCCATTGCACGGGAAGCTCTTGCCTTCTTTAACAGATGCCTGTCTTGTCAAACCAAGACAAACACAAACTCTTCTTCAAGGCACAGTCTGAAACCACTTTCAGCCTTTCTTACCCCAGCCACTCCTCACTCCTCAGGACAGGCTCCCAGCTGAGCTATTGCCACACCTGTGTCCCCAGCCTTGGGCTGCTGGAACTGTGGCCTTGCTGTAGCAGTGAGCAACCTGGAGGCTGCAGCAGGAGGGGAGAAGCCATGGAGACAGGAGATGGGCAATGATGGAATGACAAGGGGGTTCCCTGGCTCAGGAGCCCACAGCAAAGCCATGTCTTGTGACTCTCCCCTGCTGTTACCTTCAGGACTTTCTCTCGGGCTCCTGTGGGACAGCTGTGCACAGTGGTCCAGCACCGTTTCCTGCTGCCTCCCACTCGCAGCCCTTCAAAGCAGAGGCAGAGAGCACCACCGTCCTCCTGGCCCCCAGGGAAACCCACACCTGACACTGTCCTAGCCCTAAGGGGCTGTCCCTCCTCAGCACGCCATAACTCTCAACAGGTTCAACTCCTTCAGGGCCCTGCAGGCAGCACGTCAAGTCCCCGTGACACATCTGAAGTGGGGAATTTCTCTGTACGGCTGCAGGGGAATCCCGCATCGCAGGAAAGCCAGGTGGGCTGTGCTGGCTTGAGCCGTGCCAGAGCCGTGGTGAGGAGAAGTGCTTCCTTAAGAATAAAACCCCCTTCCTTTACAGCAGTGGAAGAGCTCCTGTCACTGCAGCAATGTTTTTCAGGAGAGGAGAGGAGGATGTGTTTGACGATGGCTGTGGGTGACAGACAGCCCAGGGCAGGTGCCACAGTGCCAGAAGGATGCAGCCGCACTCCCAGCCTGGCGCCCAGGGAGGGGCGCAGCTCCCAGGGAACAAAGCTGCTGCTTTCCCAGAGTGCTGGGAAAGAAGAGGCCACTCTGGTGAGCTTTGACACCATTGTCTGTGGGAGATTTTCTCACTGGGGAGCTGGCAGCTGCTTCCAGCAGCCCATGCACTGCTCTGCCTATGCCTTTGACAGTCCTCACCTTCTCTTAAAAGCCTCCTTGGCTGAAATGCCAGGCTCGTGTTGCAACTACCTCCCAAAGCCTTTCAGGTGCTCTTCTCCTGCGTGCTGAATCTGTGAAGGGAAGCCTGTCCCAGCTTGCACACATCCCTGTGCTTCCCATCCTGAGGTCTGACCTTACAGATAAGTTACATAATGCATAATGTTATCAGAAACTCGTGCAGCTTGTAATTTTCCCAAGATCCCAGTTCTTGGCACACAGCAAAGCTTTGGTGTCCTGTTTTATTAAGTATAGTTCTAGCCCTTATGGAAGTAGGATTATTGAAAAAGAAGTGCTGTAAGTCCAGAAAATAAAGGGCAACCAAAACCCGAATCCATAGTTATTATTATAAAAAATACATGGTGTCAGATAGTCTCAAAATTTCTAAAGGCTTGGTGTTGGCAATAAAAAAACAACAACCTGCCTCTCATTCCTTGAGTCTGGAGAGAGATGTATCTGCACTGCCAAAGCACAGCAATAGAGATTTCATTCTCATCCTGTTATCATCCATCATCACTCTGCCAGGCACAGACACACACAATTTCAAGCAGTCTGGGCCACATCCTTATTTAGAAAATAGTCTCAGCTTCCTTGTACTTTTGCTTGGTGCCTGCTCATGCCATGCAGCACATTAACATAACAGCTGACAGAATTAATCAGCAGTAATAAAAGCATTTGCATGACTTGACCTGTATAATCTATTTGAGGACATCTCTCTTTAGCCTGTTCTTTCACTCACCCTGTGTTTATGTCTAGTTCACTTATTCCTACCTATCATCTGCAGATCAATTTAAATGTGCTGCAGCACTTGGATGATTACTGAGCTGCACAGCAGAAGTTACTTTTGGCAGTGGCTACACAAAGGTCAAAGATAGCTGCAAAGCTGGTTTTAAGCAGTCTTTTTTGTTTTTCTTTCTCTTAATGAAGACCTGAATTGGAAAAATGTCACCAAAAATGTCCTCCTCTCTGCCCAAAAATCCAATTAAGTTAAAAAAAAATTAAGAGGCAAAGCAAAAAAAAAAAAAAAAACCAAAAAAAAAACCCCAAAAAAACCAACCAAAGAACTCCACCCAAACTTCAAAACAGACCATGAAAAAAACTAAAGAAGGGTAAGAAAATCTACTTCTTGGAAATGAGCACAAGATTTATTATGCATGATGGGAGATATCTCTCTTGTGTCCTGGTGTGTTATTGTTGTTAATGAAGTATATTTAATACAATCAAAGGACACAAAAGGGAAATGTTCAGACTAGGGCAATGAAATTTTTTACAGATCTGTGGGCCTTCCTTACAAGAAGAAATGAAAATGCCTGATTTTATTACATTTGCAATGAAGTAGATGATGAGGACACGAGTAATTCTGTAAAGCACCACTCAGGAAGAAGCAAGGCAACAATTACTGTTTCAGCTATAATGCAGGTAGAAAGATGTCTTTCTGCCTGGATTGGTGGTAGAGATGAGGCAAGTCGAGAAACAGGACATTCCTTCTCATGAAGCTACACATATGCATGTTTTCCCCTGGGAATACTGGTTCATGTTACTTCCTGAGGGCTTACCCCAGGAGACTTGTATTGGTGGGGGAGGTGTATCTGAGGGGAGGTACTGCATGGCATCTCAGCTGACAAGCTGTGGGAACAGACCTCCAGCACTGGTCTGGCTCTTCCTGCTCCCCTGGGTGCAGGTGACATCCAGGATGTGCCAGGAGAATCTGATATTGTGACTGACATGGAAAAGGATTCCTTTCTGCCCCTACCTTCTCATGCACATGGTGTGACTATCTAATCTTTCTCAAGAAAGTTAAAGCACAGCCAGATGCAATTCCCTGTGCTACTTTTAAATTTGGAAGCATGGAAACACACATGCAAGTAAGGCATGGCTCAGGAGACCTAGGCTGCTGCCAGGGTAACACTGCATATTTGAGGGGGTTCCTTGATTAGGCAATTACATAACTGGTCCCTTGAAACAGCCTAATGATTATAGGATATGTTCTCCACCTGAGTCAGAAATGTATTTCCCTTCCTTCTCTCCATGTTGTCGTGTTGATAGACCACACTTGCAAAATTTTTGCCTATAAAAGTATTGCAGGTGACGATGAATAAATTAAACCCTGCCTTATTGAATACACTTCCTGTTTGTTTTGCCTGTATACTATCCATTTCCAGATGCCAGTTTTTCCAACTGTGTTTTATTGATAAATTTGCTCAGTACATCTCTTATTTCATACTTGGTGCCGTGCCTGTGGAGCTGCCCAGATAGAATTGCGTGGGGCAGTGTAGAGTGTCTGTTTGCTGGCTCTAGGAGGTAATTAAGCTTCTAAAGAAGATGAGCATTATTAGGTCAGGTTCTAGAAACAAGCTCAGTCCTTTGAAAAGTGCACATCTTAACACCGGTAAATCTTCACAGCTATTGTGTGGCGAAGAGTAAATCTGAAAAGAGAATTTCTTTTTTTATTTTCCGAGTGCAAATAAAAGGAAAGGATTTTTGGTGCAGAGAAACAAATTTGGAATGAACAGGAAATTGTTGGGTTTACTTTTGATTTTTTCTGTGTACCATCTCCTGGCAGTCCTTAATGACAACTCTTCTGTGAGACTAAAGCTATTGAACCTAATTAGATTTGTTAGAAATATCAGCTTTTTGGATGGGCACTCTGGTGTCTCATTTAATGGTTGAACCAAACCATACACTAATTGAAGAGTTTCCGCAGGTATTATAATTTGCTTTAAATTTCCCAAGTGGCTTCTATAGGCAGTCACACAGTGGCCAGTAACAGTGCTTTTGGCTTGTCTTATTTTCTTTCCTGCAGCCAGTTCTGTTGGTTCTGCTGAGTCTACTGAGCCTGGATCCACTGAAAGCTCCAGCTTTCTGAGACTAACAGAGAAACTGAAGAGGTCCTAAACAAACATATTCAGAGAGCATCACTTGCTTCAGTTCAATGTGACAAGAGCTGTGAGTCTCAACCATTTACATCTAGTACATGAAAGAGGATAAGCCAGTTTTTCATAGTGTGGAAGGCAGAAAAAAGCCATCAAGCCATGATCATGAAAGGGAAAAGAACTTAGTAAAATTCTGCATAGCTGGAAGCCTCCAGTAGCACAGAGTATGTAGAAAGAAGCCTTGACATTTAGAAAATAACAAACACACAAAAGAAGAATGTTTATTATAAAACTATGCATAAGAAATTCACCTTACAACACATTGTAAAACCTTGAAAAGAGGAGCAAAAAAATTAGGGCCAGCAGAGATAAGAACAGTGAGATCTTTAACAGACTAAGAGTAAAAGGACTAAGTTGCATATGTTGGAACACATGGTCATATCACTGCATATGTTGAAACAAATGGGTCAGCTTTGAGAAAATGGCCAGGTTTTTGACAGTAATGAACAAGGGAGCATGTCTCATATTAGTGGGAAAGCTTGGACAATTTCTGTTAAAGAATTTTACAAGAACTGGCTGAGAAGTTTTCTGAACTCCCTCCTCGAGTCACTTTTGGTTCTGGGTTTTTGTTTTTCTTCAGCAGCTGTTGGAATGTAGGGGAAAACCTGTGAGGAAAGATTAAAATCTTTTGGAATTGTGCCAATATTTAAATATTTAAAACAGGTAGGTAAGGTGAAAGTTATTACATGGATGCTTGTCTCTGAATCTTAAAGAACATATCCATATATCTCTCACCAGGCTTAAGAGAGTGTATCTGTATTGCACACTGCAGCTCTTGGCTGAGATAATATCTTAGTTTCAGGAACAATACAGCTGTATCAGTGCAGCCTCTGCCCTATTTTAATTAGCCTGGGCATACCACTGTGCTGATGCAGCTGAACTGTTCCCAGTTCTGGAGCTGGTTCAGTTGGAGTTATGTCAGGTATTGTAGCATACTTTGGTATTGCACCATAAAGACAGAAAGGATAGAATCCATATGTCTGGCCATGCAGTATAGGGCTCAGGGAAGGAGTCATACTTGCACCAGTGAAGAAAACGTCCAGTTAGAACAACAGGCAACAACACAATATAAGTGTCACTATCCTTCCAGCAGGGTAATTTGTAATTGTCTTCAGCAGTCATGCACTTGCAGTGTTACAAACAATGATATATGAGCATTCATGTGAAATATGGTTCAGATGTTGCCACTATATCATGTACTACTTTGCACAAGATTTCTTAGTGCAGATGAAGTCAACAAGGCAGTGCCAGCCTTAATGATTTATGCACACAGAACAAAAAGGGAAAAGAAAAAGTTGAGAGAAAACTTTTGATTAGAAAGGCGGAAAAAAATAAGGGAGATGTAAGAAATCACCACATAATCTGGTATATGGTCTGTTGAAGAATAGAGGATGAGATCTCTCATCTGTATATAATTTTGTTTTTTCTTTTCTGTAGCTGAGTCTCTGCTGGGTCTTATGATATTTCTTCCACAGTAACTGCCATGGAAGCTATTATCCTAATTGCACAGATAATTTGTGCAACCCACAGGCTAGTACTTGGACTTGGCTTTCCCCACTGCCAACTTTTCTTTTTCCCCCCAAGAGATTTTCTTCCTTGTTTAGTGCCACACTCTTCATCTTTCTCTTTTCCTCCCTGCTGTGAAAGTATGTTTCTTTTCTGCTCTCTCTAAAGCTCCTCTTGCCTGAGAAGAAGATCTGGGCTTCTGCAGAACCATCCACAGGCTGCTCATAAAAGGGAAAACAGTATCAGCAGGTTCTGCTGGCTGCCTGGGGCAGTACCCTGCCAAGTTACCCCAGCAAAGCTCTGCTAGCTGAGAAGCACCACTGGTTATTCCTGTAGGAGTGGATATATAGCTTCTACTCCTCAAAGCCAGCACTTCCTGCTCCAGTGTATCCTTGTGATCTACCTTGGTAGATCAGCTCACCGTGTCGTGGCTCGGGCGTTGGCATCGCTGGGGCAGCTCTGTCTGTGTTGTGCTCAGGTGTCAGCTGGCACAGGGGAACCCCGTGGCTCTGCATGTGCATGGTCCCTTAATTTCAAAGGACCTCAGTGCCCTGACTTGAATTTATTTAATTGCTTCTGTCGCTAAAATGACAAGCAGATAAAATTCATGGGAGCACAGACTAGAGGTAAGCCCACCTGGGCACAAAAACTGATCCTCCCTCCAAAACAGAACAGAGATTGCAGACTCCCATCATCATCTCAACATTCAAGAACTTTCACCCCTAGTTACAAAATATACCTTCAACATCCCTGATTATGCACATAAAATCTTAAGAACAAAGCAGTGGGAAGAATGAATGAGAAAGAAAAAATATTGTCTGTATCTGTGGCTCCTGCAATGAAAGGGGAAGAGGGACGTAAAGTAGTAAAGGAAGCGCAAGACAATTTCATGGTGGCAGCAAGTCTTTCTTTCACAAGCTAACACCCAATCTGCTTTACCACAAGATTAAGGAAGAAAGAAATACAATCTGCATGATTAGTTCCAGAATTTGCAGAGAGAGGCTTAGCTCTGCTCTCATAGAAATGCTTTTGTGTCTTTGTGTGTGCTTTTTAGAGTCTTTGGCAACCTCCCACCCCTACAATATATTGACTGCACACGTACGTGTCGTATTAGAAACTTATATTGTCCTTTACCTTCCCTCATCACATCAGCAGTATCAACTTCTGGAATTAATTTGATGTCTTCCTTCTCCATTCTTACTGTAATAAACCAATCCTTCTCAGCTATTTTTTTAATATTTTAGGTGTAATATTTCTAACTCTTACCATTTGAAAGTTCTGTGTTTTGTTGATTTGAGTTTGTTTTGTTTTTTGTTTTTGTTTTTCAATTCTGGTTTCTAGAGTCCTGTAGGTTTCATTTGAAAATAAATTTGCCCTCAGGATTACAGAGAAAAGTGGAAGCAGAATTGAAAACTTCTAACAATCCAAAGCAAATGGATTTTTAGAAAAATACAGCTGGTATTTTTTCTATCTTGTGATTTTTAGATCTGACTAATGATTTTTGGACTTTCGAATGCATAGGGCTGGTGCCTGAGCTTAAGTCCCTGTTGAGCTGAGGACACATGCTCTTCACATGCTGAAATTCTGGTGCTTCCTAGGGAAGGAACTTTTTCTCCAGAGGTAGCTCTGCCTGTAGTTCAGGATGCTGCCCATGTAAAGAAAGGAACAAATGCTGGGCAACAGAAGATTCAGCTGAAGGAAGAGAGGTGTTCTCTTTTCCCCCAGCAATTGTAGCTGGATTTTTGTTTATCAGTTTTCTGCCTGTGGTTTTTTGCTTCCCCAACCATTACCTCCCTGCCTTTGCACTGCAAAAGGCTTACACAGAGCAGACATGAGTTTTCACTTATTACACAGGGATAGTCCATTTCTGCAATTTATATTTTAACCTCACTGGATCAAAAAGGAACTTACTCTTGATTTAAATCTTTAGAAAGTAGGAATGAATTGGGTTTATGACTGCCTGTGTTTCTCCTGAGGTTTTTTCTTTGGTTTGGTTTTTTTGTTTTTGTTTTTGTTTTTGTTTTTGTTTTGATGTGTAAGGTCTCATTACAGCTCTGTAGGCAGAGCCCAGGGTCTGTCAGCACAAACTGCTGGTTTATCTGTCCTGTGGACACCCCTGCACTGCCAAGTCTCAGCTCTAAGCCAGTTCCCAATACACACACTGTACTGTGCAGCCCAGTACATATGCACAGTTGAAGTAAAGTCTTTTCCTGCATTCTCTGCACGTATTGTGTATCTCTGTTTCATACAGCTCTGGTAGAAGTTATTCCAAAAATGAAGGTGCTAAAAATATCAAGACTTCAGAACTGAAATAGCAACCACATACTACAGCTTTTTTTCCCACGAGGTATATGTCCTTCTTATCAAGAAATGTTAATAAGACTCTGTACACACCCACATTAAAAACAAAACAGTATCACACTTCTTTTTATAATTTATTTTTTAACAGCATGTACACAGACATTTGGCTAATAATCATTGGAAGACATGGCACAATACTACCTCAGTTCTTGCATTTAGAACCAAAAAGAGTCTTTCTTTCTCTCTTCTTTACTTTCATAAATTAAATACACAATATGCCCCTTTTGGAAAGTGCACACCACATTTCCAACATTTAGTCATAATGAAAACCAGAAGGCCATAGTCTGGCTGCTCTGGAGCGTGTGTGCACTGCAGAGAGGAGGAATAAGGTCCATTTCCTCTGTTTATGTGTCTCTTGCAAATGAAATGATGTCTCTGCAAAATGGTGGGGTTGAGAGGCTGCAGTGTCCATGTCCTGAGATTCAGACCTGTAAGCCTGAGACTTTGCAGGGTCTGTGCTCATGCTTCAGTTCTGATGGATGTCAGGGCTGGGAGGCAGGGAAAAATGGGGGAAAAAGCACCCACTTTTATATGAGCAAAATCAGATTCTAAAAGCTCTGGGTTGGAGAAGCAGGAAGTGTCTCTCTCATCTCACATATATGTGTGTGTGTCAGGATCCTCAGGACCACATTTTGGCACGAGAGCCAAGTGCTCCAGAGGCAATGGGCATGATGGAGACAGTGCTGGCAGAGATCTGGGACAGCCTCACCATAGCTGAGCAGTGAATGGGCTGCCAGGGAAGTTCAGGAGAGCCCTGGCACTGCAGGGACTCAGGCAGAGGGGAGTCATGGCACCATGGGCTCCTCACCAACCTCCCAGCTCCCCAGGTGCCTGGGCACCCCTGATGCCAGCAGCACTTCCATAGGCAGCTACAGGAATGTGGATCTCCTGCCTGCAGCACAACTCACCCATGAAAAAACAAGGAAGTGGCTGTTATGGTCCACAGAAAATTGGAAAGGAATATAGCAAACTCTTAGCTAATATACCTTAAAGTCTGCTGAAGGCATTGGAAGCAGCCAAATACTTTTCTGCCTCTGTAAATACATATTATTTCCCTCTGTCTGTGCATGATACTGCTGGATAAGAACAGCCACACACTGTACCAAGATGTACTTTCCAAACAGTAATCAAATTTGCCTCATTTATATTCACATGCTTTTTGGATCTTCTTTCTGAAAAAAATCCATCTAAAAAGTTTCTTTTCAAAACTGCTCATCTTGAAAGAAAACTATTGTAGAAATTCATAAAGGGACAATATGGGGGTTTGTAACTGAAGAACTGCAGAGAATAAGGGGTAGGCTGAGACAAAAGTGTCCCGGGCAGGGATTGCTGGGCCAGGAGCCAGGTGCAAGGCTGGCATTACTAAAAAGATACCAGGAGCTGGTGCTCGGGTGTCTCTCCTTCATTTGGGGTCTGCTTGTGCAGAAATCCACCTCCTGCACCTGCAGTGAAATGACAGCATGACTGCATGGAAAAGGAAGAGTGGCTGAGCCAGAAATAAACTCTGCTGCCTCTCAGGGACACCAAGAGCCCTTTTAGGCTGCAAGTAACACCATTAAAGAACATGACTGACAAGGGAAGAATCTCATGGTAAGGGAAGGACTTGTTGCCTCCTCTGTGTAACAAATGGAAAACTGTAAGAAGGAGAGAGCACTAAATTACATCTGCAATCTGCTTGGTGACATGGAAAGCCAAAGGTAATGTGCAGTTGACAAGCAAAGCACAGGAAAAAGAAAACACTCTGTTGTGCTAAACACATTACACAGCTCTCCAAGGGCTCGCAGGAGAGAACACTGAAAACTCCAAAGGATGCCAGCATGAAGTGAGTGGGGCTGAAGTTTATTTTTTAGGAAGTTCCTCAAATTCAAACATTAGACTTTACACAGTAATAAAGGGACAATTAAAAGACCACTAAAAGAAAGGAATACTTCCAAGAATTTTATCCATTTAATCAGAAACACAAATTAATGGTGTGACTGGTTCATCCAGATCTAACTCCAGATCACATTGTTTAAATAATAACTGTGGTTACTCTGCTAGCATAGAAATAGTTCTTGCAAAATATTTTCTTCACAGATAAATAGAACAATCCATACATTCACAGTCTATGAGGGAAATGAGAATTACTTTGGAAGTACAAATAAACACATAGCTTTGGTTTGGCACTATAGGCTGCTGAAATACACTCAGGTTTGTGTGCACCAGAAGTGGATCCAGATTCCAGTAATTCTTAATGCTACTTGCAGCTAACTGGCAAGGCAGATCTGATGGTGTTGTTCCCATCTATTTGCCCATTTGGAGTAAGCACAAGGGATCTATTGTTCAGCAACACTTCCTGCAGTGGTTTAGGAATAAAGCTCAGGTTGCTGTCAGGGTGGCTGTTGCAGGGAATCCATTGACATGATTAAGGTATTGCAATGGCAGAAGAGGAAAAGAGATTTTTATCTACCCATTATCTCCCCAGCTTTTTCTGCCAGGTAACAATTTTTTCTGCCAGGTAACATTTTCTTCTGCCAGGTAACATTATCTGTTTCTCTCTTTATAATTTCTTAATCATAGATAGACCTGCCTTAACGTGAAAATAAGGATAACATCTATATTCAGGAAGATTTGTAAGTCATTATATTTAAAAAGAAAACTTTGGGAATGCGACCTTTAGGAAAATGTTAAATAGTTAAGATATGGCCAAGCAAATAGTTGTTATTACATCTAGGCAGAAGACTCTGAAAAATGTTTATGGAGATTTCATACTTGTAGCCTGGCTACAAAGGGAGGACAGGGACAGTAATGGAGAATGTGAATTTATAGAGCACCAATTATCCAGCACTAACTCTCTGCCCAGACACCCCTAATGCATAATGGATATGACATACCTTATTCCACTTTTTAAAGTACAGGTGGTAGCTTTCCTATGAATACATAAATCCAAGACTTTGCCCTCCATAACAGAATGATGGAGGGAGGCGGGGGGAGGGAAGAGATGATTTTCAGAGGAATGCCTGTTTCTAAACTGTTATCACACCCTTGTCCCAGATGAAAGCAGGTAGTCACAGCAGGTCCTGAGGAGGGTTCAGTATGATGCAGTGAAGAGAAAGGACTAAGGTGAATGTGAGTGTGGGCAATGTGAAGTGGTGGGAACACAGAGCTCTAAGATATGAAAGGGGGTAATTTTTCCAGAGTAGTAAAACTTCAAAACTCCTTAATTCAATGCAGAATTCAACCAGCAATAGTTTTCAGCAATCATACATGTCTTGTTCTTGCAAATCCTGTTCTAATTCAACCCTATTCCAAATAAAAAATTGTCCCACTAAAACCAAACTCTATGTGGTTTAGAAATACATCTTATAGTTCTTGGTGAGGAATAAATTCCTCTTTTGAAAGAAGATTGAAAAACCTGACTTGACAGCCAACACAGAAAGAGCAATCTTCCTCCCAAGATAACACTCAAAGGACTCCAGGGATTTCTGTGGATATTAATATAAACAAACAGGTACGGGATATTTATACCTGGTATTTATTTGTGAGTTCAATCATTACAGGAAGGAAGGAAGGAAGGAAGGAAGGAAGGAAGGANAGAAGGAAAGATGGGAGAACAGAAAGGAGGGAGGGAGGGAGGGAGGGAGGGAGGAAACTTTAAAGTTCCATGGTATCATTTTAATCCTATACTACTTATCCTATCAACTATAGGTAGAACTGTAACGATAAATAGAAGCTTGGAAGTTTGAAGAGAATGAATAAATGTGTTTAACCAAGACATTCATTAAAACAATGAAAGGGCATAGGCTGAGTCACAGTGGTTTTTCAGTAGAGGTAAACACCTAGAGAAATAAATGAAACTAACACAGATTAGGAGGTGGGTGTTAAAATATTTCTCTGATATTTTTTTCGCATATTCACAGCACTCTGCCTGAAATGTGAAACTCCAACTGTATTTACTAAGTTGGAGTTTCTGAGATTCAGATTATCTTGACAATTGATGGCCATCCCAGCATTGTCTTGGCAGACTGAGAAAAAGAAAAAAAAATACTCTCTTTTAGAAAATAATAGGGAAATATTAGTCATTTCATACAAAGGATATAATTATATAAATTTAATTAAATTCCATTTCTTTGCAATCATTGGCATTAACACTTACATAAAATTGAAGTTTTGTTATTAACATCAAAGAAATAAGGATTTAATCCTCAATTGTATTTTTCAAGGGCAGTTTAGGCCCTAATGCAGAACCTTCTGAAGGTAACAACAAAAGACTGTGGTTGATGTCAGTGGATTTAGTGGGAGTAGGTGGTAATGTAACAATGCATAAAGGAGCTACAGAAAATACACTGATATTTTCCAAATCTTCTAGAATGTCTATTTCAAATTCTGTATAGTATATTGGTTATTGAGACACATATCAGTAAGTGTGAGTGAAAGGAGTGTTTTAAAGCTCAAGCCTTCTGCTTCTGGAGTAAGCGAAGTTTTGCCTCCCATTTTTATTGGAAGCAGTCCCAGTCCTTTATAAAGCAGCAAAGCAGAGAAAATAATGAAGCATTTGGTAAGACTGCTAAGTATTTGGTAAAAATGCTAAGGCAAGTTTTTTAATGAAAATTGTTCATGTGTGCTAGACACAATCCTTGCTTCTTTTTTTTTTTTAGTTTATTGCAGAATATGCTTATCTCAAATAATTACTGATAAACAATATTAAGCCACTATAAATTCCATTAAATGCTCACCTGATAGTTTTAATTGGTTCAGGAGAGGCTGGAAAAATACATTCATGGGTGGAGGGTGTGGTACCAGATTTGGCGTCTTTGCTTTTCTTCCTCTTACTATGCAAATTTGTCCTTTTCAAAGAGGTGATGAAGAGCCACATGTATTTTTTCCAAATAAGATCCGGACTCAAGGGCTACACTCCTGCAGCCAGCCAGTAGTCCTTTCTCACACCAGATGTCCCTGACTTCCCTGGGAGTCCCTCAGGCAAGGCCATGGATGGTGTCCATATCAATCACAGACAATTCTTCCTCATAAGGCAATGCTGGTAGGGTGCAACTGATAAATAACAGGTGGTCAGTGCAAAGGAATGTAGGCACATAACAAAGGCTGTATAGGGTTAAAACATTGGGATTTTGCCTGCAGCTGTCCACAATAAATATGCATAAGTTCATTTTTTGCTTAGTTATGGATTCATCCACCTGTTTTCCTAAGAGTGCCAGACATTTTGAACTCTAATTATTACCAGGTCCTATCCAAAGTCCATTTCAGTTAACACAAAAGAAGTTGTCAGTGATCTTGGGGAGCAGGGATCAAGCCATATGGAACAGTTTCATGACCATATTTATATCCCAGATTCTCATTTTTGACCTTACATTTGGTCTTTCTGCAAAAGACTTTAAAATTCTGTGCTGTTCTTATTTCCAGATAGTTTTTGAAAATAAACCTGTGCTCCTGTTAAATTATCCCAACAGGTATTGCTGCAGGACCACAAAGTCAGTGGAGGGTTCAGAGCTGTGGCACCAGTGAGCAGAGATGGATGTTGCTCTGCTGATGGCTCCCAGCTCAATTCAGCCTCCAGACCTTCCCAAGCCAACTTTAGGGCTCCCAGTTTATGTCTGACAATTTTATCTCTATTGCCTTGGTTATGCCTAAGCCCATAGGGTACCCTGCAGGCATAGTTCATCAGTAAATCCACAGGTGGAATCACAGCCCTCAGAAATATAACCTTACCAGGAAAATACCTGTAATCTGTGAATACTCCAGAAAATGTTACATCATGATTTAACAGAAAAACTAAACCAAAACCAAAGCCAAAACCAAAACCAAAACAAACCAACAAAACCATAAAACAACAACAGCAAAGGAGTACCTAGAGAATTCCATGGGCAGAACTGAACAGCTCTGTAGATAATCAGATGTACAAGCTATCAAGCATTACCAGTTTCCAGTTAGTTTTGGGATTCACTCTATAAATCTAGAATTGCATCACATAATATTCTATTCTTTAACAATACATTTAATTATGTAAGCCATTATATTGTGCAACCTGGCCTTCTCTAGTCTCCATTTTCCTTCTTAGTGAAACAACCAGTGAAGCAATTTCTTGAACATGGCTATTCTGAATCATTACACCTTTATAACAAAACCTCTAGTTAATCAACATCAGACCAATTTTTTTTTTTTTATGACTGTTCATTACATTGAAGATGTTGGCTAGTCCTGAAACTGAGGCAGTAGAGATGTGGTTTTCATGTTCACTGACACCTCCCTGCACAATTAGGTTATGGTGTGAATCACTTGGGATGGAGATGTTTGTCAGCCAGGCTTTGGGAGGTTCATGGACATGATTAAGTGATGCTGTCCCAAGAGGCTAGTGCACACAAAACAAAACAAAATCAGTCTTCCAGTCTTGGCAAGTAAATAGAGGAAGAGCTGGCCTAGACTTTGTTCTTTGATACATCTTTAGTTGTTATTTAAATTTCTTCATTACTACTTTATACTTACATTAGCAGACTAAGCAAAAATATCATGAGTAGTTTTCCTTTCTTCAATATTTTAATTTTACATTAGCTGTTAGTTAGACCTACTTATGTGACCTGTCAGTAACAGTCAATGGCTTGGAAATGAAAAAAAAAACAAACAAACAAACCTCCAAACCAATCAGGAAGATTATTTCCACAAATCGATTTGCTTTTTAAAGGCTGGAACACAAAGTTTGAAATATCTGCTCTAAAAATACACTGGTGAGCCAAGATGTATTTCCTTGCTGCTGACCACTTCTCGTGCAGCACAGTCATGATTGTTTGAAGAAAAAGAGATGGAATCCCCCCACTTGATCTGGGGGGATCCCATCTCATCTGGATGTGGAGTAGGGCTGCTTGCTGATCCCCAGGAGAGGCTGAGGAAAGATCAGCTCTTCGTGGTCCAGGTTGGTGTCCACTTAACTGATCCCTGCTCTCTATTTCTAAGTGCTCTGCAACCAAATCTTAGATCAGATCTATTGGCTTGATAGAGGTATTTTTTTTAATTAGAAATTGTGCTAATTTCAGCATAAAACGCTATATATACCCTAGTTAGAGATTTTTATTGGCATATATTGTATTAAAAGACCATGTATGTAATAGAATATTAAATATTAAAACACAAGGCTCAATGCATTGTATACGTATCATATAATTATTCTTGCTATAAACTATTAATACTGTAAAATTGATTACTAAATTATAAATATTTTCCAAAGTCCTGAAAATAAGACATCTAATTACAAGAGAATCAAATGTAACAGTTAAAACAATTTCCATATCCCCAGGTGTAAAGAAAGCTCAAAAACCTAAGCTGAATGCAAACTGAACAAAACCGAATAACTGAATAAAAACACATCTTTGTGAAAGACTTCTGCTTCTTTCTGTGAGTAGAAGCCTGGTAATAGTTGATGAGACACCTGATTAAAAATAATAACAACTGCTAGCAAGCAAAACCTGAAATAAATCTTTGCACAAGTATGGAAGCTTTTACTGAACCCTGAGCCCAAATGCCTTTTAGCATTTTCTGATATGGCTGAGAAATTTTAAGAGCCATATTTTCCCTTTAAACTAATACTCAAAAATAAAATAGGGCTTCAGAATAAAATCTCTTGGGAGTTGAATAATGCTTTCCATTAGAGTTTGCTGCAGCAAGTCAGACAGTACTTGCTTCTGCTGAGAATTACAAAGGTAATTAGCAAAAACCAGGCAGAGATGCTTAACTGGATGAACTAGATTGCATCTGTACAGCTCATATGTGATCCAAAAAGACTGCCAAGACAAGATGACTTAAGGCTTTGCTTTGTATTTTCCTTGAATGTATGAATACAGGCACACAAGATTAAAGCTACATTTTTAATAAAGTCCTATAGCTATAATACCTGATGCAAAATTGCACTCGACTTTGGGAGCCTGGCCCACATCATAAACTTTATGGATGAGAAGTTAGTAATTGATTTGGCTCTGTATTGAAGACAAAGCCTTATTTCTCAGAAGCATCAACATAAGCTGTAAAGGGACTTGTAGTTTATGGGAAAAACATGCATTGAAGAAGGATACTGATTTTACCATAAGTGATCTGCTTCAGGAAGAAGGTTCTGCAAAGAAATATCCCCTCAACTCAATAAAAATATGAAGCATTTCTTCCTAGTAATCCTGAACTTTTAAAGTTGGGATTACCACATGCAATAAATATGGAAAGAATCACTCTTAAAAATTAACTGGTTTTACTATAAGCATCACTAATAATTTATTTTAAAATCTAACACATATATGCAAAGAGAGCTTAACTTAGCAAACAAATTCTGAATTTTGCAGCAAATTATTTTCCTTGCAGATGAGCATCCAGAATAATTTTAGTGTAAGTGGGTCTCAATAAAAAAAGACTTCAAGGTTACTAAGCAAGAATTTATCCTTGTTTTTCATAATATTTCAAAAGTATTGAGGTTCTTAAGAACCTGGAATAGAATAAACTAACACTAGACAAACTAGTTCTGTTTTATCTAGTTAATGGTAGTAACATTGCAGCAAATGTGGATGCCAGTATTTTACTGATACATATCTTTGATATGTATCAATAAATTATATTTACATTATAAAATTTATAATTTAAGATTTCTTTTAACAGTATCTTCAAAGAGCTTTAAATAATTTGAATTAAATGGGGTAAATCTAGTTCAACTGAACAGCTTGACTGTTTTAGTACTGTTCTGTGTTTGATATTTCTGTGTGTCCTGAGATATTATGAAAAGATTTTAAAATTTGGAATATGAAGAAGTAAATCATTAAGTATAATTTTTCTAGCAGATGAATTCACTGTTCACTGGAGTTGATACTTCACTGTTTTGCATCTGGTGTAGTCATTTGGAGATGTGCAGAGTCAGTGCAAAACATTACAAAATTAGAATCAGATTTTTCCAAATCCCTTTATGAAGGTGCTCAAAATGTAAGGCAGGAAACTGGAAAGTCACTTCCAGTGTCTTGTGGATCTCCTTTGGATACTGGGCTAGATTCTAATTTTATTCAACTAAATTCTTCAGAACTGATCCTTTTTATTGTTAATTCACAGTCAAGGATGAGATATATGGACCTGAACTCAAGAGTTCAGCCACGTACAGCATGGTTTCTTTGAACAAAATGTAACCAGTGGTAAACAGGGGCAGACTCTCAATTATTCTCCATGGGGGGTTTTTTTAGGCATTTGCCGGAATTCTTACAAGAAGAGTTTGCTCTGTGTGCTTTGCTGGACAGAATACGCACAAAAATACTTTCAAACTAAATGCAGCTGGTTCTAATCCTCTGATAATTCAATCTACATGCATCCCTAGCTTTAACATGAACCAAGCCATCTGTAAAATGTTACTTACATTAGAAGACACAAATCTAGTTTTTGACCAGATCTGAGCCAATCAATAAATCTTTCTTTCTTTGATCTTTGTATTTTCTGGAATAATGGCAAGAAACCAAACCAAAGTCACCACAAAATCAATCCAAGCCTTAATACACTCTTAAAACTACTAGTTTTTGATGAGGGGCTTCACTGCTGGTAGAGTTTCTCTCCTTGAGACATGCATTCCAGTGGTGATTCAAATTTTTCTGCTGAAATGAGAGGATAAACTGTACTTGCAATCATATAGCAAGCAGTAGGAATCCTAAAAAGGTAATTTTATTTTAAAAGAGATATATGGCCCTCCTTGGCTTATTTCAGATGAAATCCAGACCAAATTTGTTTAAATAACCAGAAAAGACAATACAGAAAATAAATGCAGAAAGAATGATGAGAAAAAATAAAATGCAGCCAAGTACACTGAAATAATTTTATTCATATTGTATATTCACATTACATTAAATAAGCACATTCATATCCTTATTCCATACCCTCACACGCCAGGTATAATGTGGTTCCAGTGACATTTACAGATAACAGTTTGTATTTTAAAAGCCCAGGGTTGTTTCATTAAAAGACAATGAATTTGCATGAGAAATGACATTCTTTTTGTGAAAGTCCCTTTATGCATCACGTAGTTTTCCTCCATTTGTGAGACACATATTATTGAGGAGGATTTTCACTACCCTACATTTATATAAGAGAGAGATAGTGGAGTAGGAATGAGCATAAAACACTGCTGCTGGAGTAGGGCAGTATTTTGACTTTTCTTGGTGCAATTATTTATGCAAGAGAGGGATCAGCAGAGTATGAAACTGGTGTCTGCCCTCCAACTCCTCTCTGGACCTTGAGGAAAGACAGAAACACTCAAAATGCTCTCAAGTCATTTTTTTGGCTACATACAAAGATGATTCAAATGCAGCTCTTCACTTTCTGCTGAAAACAGCCTATTTTCAGCAGAATTCCTCCTATGTACATAAACCCATAAGGCACAGAAGTCAAGAAAAAAATTACTAACTTGGTTCCCTGTCTGTTAAAGAGAAGCTGGTCTACTCCTCTAGTTGTCAGGCATAATTAATAAGTGTTCCTCCACATTTTTTTTCCTCCCTGTTCCTGCAGTCCTGTATTTTCCTTGCCATCTTATGAATGCTTATTAGCTTTACAATACAGTTTCTGCAGTCCTCAAAATCAATGACTTTTTTTACTGACATGGAACCAGCTAGAATAATTTAATAACTCTTCCAAACATCTGCCACCACAATCAAACTTCTACTGCTTCATTTACCTGAAACCCTCATAGTCTATGTAGTGGTATTTTAATCTGAACTATTAACTAAGGTCTACTAGTGCCTGATGCTTTTTGTCTTTTCCACTTATCTGGTACCTTTACAGTTTCCTCTTAAACCAGAGGACTGGATGCTCATCCCTTTCTTCCATGTTGATAAAAGATTTGGGCACAGACTCCATTGTTTCATCCACTCTACTGATGTGGTGTGCCCTGGAAATGGTTTTTCACTGTTTTATGGTCAGTGCAGGTAACTGGCACTCCCTGCTCTGAAGGATGCTGGAAGGCTGCCATAGGTAGGGAGAGATGTGACAAAAAGAACATTCAGTTCCGATCTCCTGGGCTTCAGAACATAACCTGAAGTACAAAATACAGTAGCAATCATACTGAAATCAGAAAAATATGAGAGATGACTCAATTGCACCATTCCTATGCTGCCACCTGTCCTCTTCCAGCAAGATTCTGGTTTCACAGACTTTGTAGAAAGAACACTTAAAGTAGGTTTTGATCTTCATAAATTGTAACAGCTGGAGCTGCTCACAATGGTTTTCCACATGAAAAAAAATGCTGGCAAATCTCTAAATCCTTAGATTTGGCAGAGGAAAATAGTAGGTGTAGCCAATATAATCTGTTTGGTGCATCTTTTATTCAAAACCAAAATGTTATTCCATGTCATGCATACTTCAAACAAAGCATGCAGAGACACAGAATGAGAGAGGAAACCTTTAAAAGGCTTACATAGAAATGGAGAACACTGGAGCTTTGAGGTCCCTATGATGCCATTAGAAATTTTACTGTTTTAATTTGAATCAAATTCAAATCTACCTTCAGAATATCACAGATGTGAAGTGGCACTGGAACAGGCAGTCAACCTGGCAGGGCTGTCTGAGCCAAACAACCTCTTCTGTCTCATGGTAGAAGGGAAGAATGTGAAAGGATTGGCAGAGTAGAGAGGGGAAAAAACATTTAAAAATGTTTAGAAATGTCCCCTCAAGAGGACTGAGTTGCCTGTTCTGAAATATGGTTGAGGAGTGTACAGAGCAGGAAACACCATTCATAATGCCACAGGAACGGTTAACTTGAGACGTTTTTGCCAAATTTGACCCTGTACTGTCCCTGTTTTCCTCAGCTATCAAGCCTTAAAATAAACTTGCCCTTCACAGTTCAAGGTTTATTCCCTTAAATCATGTTATACCTCTGAAAATATGGAGCTGCAGAACCCAATTCCCATGCTTGAACTACCTGTGGAAATCCTGCTTCCACTGGTTGCTGTTCAAAGGATGAATTTATGAGCATCTGGATATTAAATGAAACTTTTGTATTCAATGCATGTCTCACAGCTACAACAATATTAGTTTTAGAATGGCATTTTCCTTCCTCTTATGAGAAGCACTGGCTTTGCCTGTGTCACCATTTATGAATCATATGATGCTCAAGATGCAATTTTCTCATATCTTGTCTTCAGCCTAAAACATTTTCTGTATGCAGAGGTTTTAAACCCTGGGAGTTGTGGCCCTGGCACACTAAGGATTTTGTTCGAGAAGCACGTTTTTGAAGGACAAATGTCCTAATTCACCAATATTATATTTGAAACAAAACAAAAGGACCAAGTTGCTCTGGGCACTCACCTTTGCCTCCAGCACCATTGCCCAAGCATTACAAACCACATAAAAGAACAAAGGATACTTCAGTGCCAGTCCAGAGAGACCTGAGCCAAGAAATACCTTTCCAGAAAGAAGATCACAGACATTGAGATCACATGCCTGAAAAAGGTAGAATTTTTTACTTCCTTATGTTTTCAGGACCAACTTGAAGAGATATTAGCCAAGAAATGATTCAAAGTCTACCCACCAAGTGAAGAGGGCAAACCCCAGATTTAGATGCACCATCAGTGTTGCTGCCATCTGCTGTTTTCACGTGGAATGGAAAATTTCAAATTATTTTTTCCCCTACCACACTTTTCAATTTTTAAATGCAGGCATATAAGGAAGATTACAGGGAAAGCTTTCTTTTTCACAAATTCTGATTTTAAAATGCTAATTTACTAATTTGACCAGAGAAATTTTCCTTTAATTTAGTTTTGCTGCCTATTTCAGGGCTATGTGTAGGGTTTTTTGTTCTGGGTGTGGTTTTTTGTTCTTTTTTTTTTTTTTAAATGAATTCTCATCTGGGATAAAGGAAAAGGTTGTCCACTTCTACAGAAAAGCAAAGAAAGCAGATTAATAGGGGAAATAATGTATTAATTTGGGTGTATCATATACTTTCTATGAGTAAATTTTAATTGGATGACTTGCATAAGTGGAATGTAAATTTGTCTACAGCACAGCATGGGTTTGGTGCTTTAAAAGCCAAAGTTCAACTGCTGATGTCATTAATTAGGAACTATAATTAGTAAATGTAGGGTAGGTAAAGGAAATGAAAACAAATGTGCTTCATTAACTATTCTTCAGGCACAGGTACATATGAGTTCATTCACTGCATGCCTGAGACGGCCTTATTAGGAATAAAGTAATAACCTACTGCCTTTGACTACTGAATAACTAACTCCCCTGGTTACATTTGTTAGGGATCCATGACTAGGAATCACAGTGCAAGGCAGGTTTGAAGTTTCCTCTTTGAGCCTTTACAATTTTGACCCACAGAAAGTTCAGTTATCACTGTCCCTATTCCACTATGAGCCTGAATGACCTTGGAGGTCTTCTCAAAGCAGGAGATATTAAGATGAATGGTTTGGATGCAAGATTAGAATTATATTTTCTCAATTAATTGTGATGATACTAACAATATTAATTCACAAAGACACAATCAGTCGCCTCATTAGACTTTGCAAGTGATACATTGTGGCTGTATTCTCACAGCCAGAGAGAAAGTTTAGAGATAATAAGTGAGTCTGTGAAGAAGAAATGTAAACAATAGTTAAGTTTAGAGACAGTGTCCTTGGAACTGCGTTAGCTGAAGCCACCAATGGAGTCAGATAAATTACCATAAGACCAATCAGCTAATGGCAACTATCAGTATTATAAAAGTAGTGTGTTTCAAATAAACTTGCTCTTCATATCGTCACAGCTGGCTGGTGAGTTTCTGTCTCACTCCTAGCTCGACTGTGACAATACATCATTTCTGTATGACCCATCTGAATGCTGTGTGTCCCTGAGCATGGCAGAAGCTCCTTCCTACAGCTACGTCTTCTCCTGAGGCAGTAAAGTAAATGTCTGACACTGCAGACAGGAAAATACCAACGACTAAAAGCTCAGTTGTACATTGTTGGTATGCAGAGAGCAGCCTTGCCCTCAGTCCAAGTTATCTATAGATAGCTATTATTGCAAAATTAATATTTTTTAAATGGCAATAGAGTTTCTTTCCACTTTATTTCAGTTTAGCCCATGCTGACCTGTTTTGGGTCTTCAGTCTCCAGCCTATGTCTTACACTAACACCCTTGTTGGTGCTCTCAGCCTGTAGACAGAGGATGATCACTATGCTGCTCACACATAGAATTAGGGTGCTAACACTATGCTTTCTAAAGGAAAGCATCACACACCTGCCCTGCTGGCTAATAACCAGAGGATAGGATGGTTGTCACAGCTTAAAAAGGTAGAAATGGGAAAGAATCCTGAGCTCCCAGAGGGAACAAGGCCAAATTTAAGAGATAAATCTATTGCTGAGTATGGCATAGCTGAAAGACAATAAAAGATTCCTTAAACTGGGCAGAACAACAGGACAAAAGGAAAACAAGACCTCCTAAACCACGTCTGTTCGTTTTTTATTATGGGGTGGCCTGCAGCCTGCCAGCCTGTTTTAAAATCAACACTTCACAGCAAGAAACTCCACAGCAATGTATCACTTCTCTGCAGGCACTTCCTTCCCCTGACAAATGGTTCAGGCACAGTAATAGCTTAACCAGAACTGCACCGAGGGGCGACCAGCACTGAGGGAGGAGGATCTGTAGGAAATAAATCTGTATTTATTTACAGACACATACCCAGGCACACAGCTTATTGTGCAGAGCAGCTTCTCATTGTGGAAAACGAGCTGCATAAAATGCAAAGCTACGGGAGATGTTTTAACACTCAGGGGAAAAAAAATAAATTCCACATGTTACGCTAATTTATTCTGTCCCCAAGGGGGATCTCCATAAACTTCTCAGTTGAAAAATCAGCTCCTCTTCCAGCAGTTTTAAGACTTACTAGTTAGCACTCCCTGTTAACATCACTAACCTGCTAGCCTTACATTTTCCTAATTTTTCTAAGAAAGGAGAACAGAAAAATGATTGTTTGAGAGCTCATCATAGCGCTCCTGAGTACAAGCTGAAGCACATTTTTTCCTGAGGCAGAGAATAAACTGCACCCTAATGTAAATGGCTGATACAAAGCCAATACACCAATTTATGCCTCAGCTAAATCCTTAACTTAGCACTTATGTAAGACGTTAGACTTTTATAGCACTTGGACCAAGGTAGGAATTCATGAGGAGCTCACTAATTTCAGAAAACAACTTGAGTGTGCTTTTCAGTACGACAAACCAGACCACTTATCCAATTAGGGAGAGATGAAGGAAGATAAATTCTATTTTGCCAGCTTTCTGAAATGTTTTTCAGATTTTCTCAAAGCTACAGAATAAAATTTTTAAGCTGCTCTCTAGTTAAAATGCTAAGCCTTTCCCCTCATGAATAAAAGAAGGTATTGTGCATGCAGGGTTTTAACTATCTCTGCTCAAATTCTGCCAATTTTTAAATGCTTAGGAATCACACTGAATCTGCTCATTCCCCACCAGGGCTGGTAAATGAATTAGCACTAGAGCTCTGCTATTTTTCTCTTACTCAGTAGTCATATTTGTAGGAAACTATTATTTTTTACACACATTAATGTAATGATGGGAAATTTAGCATAAGCTAACAGAGATTGTAAGTTCTACACCTGAACCAAAATGTGCATTTAATGAGGACCCCAAGAAATGATGCAGTCCTTGCCAAAGTGTCATTAATGGCTTGGAACTGATATTTTGGGATAATCAACACAAAGAAGCAACCTGTAAGATGGATTTTTCAGAATATGGATGCTTAGCATATCCTCAATCTTGAGTCTCTTAGCATATCCTCATCTCTTGAGTCTCCATTATGGAGACTCTCACAAATCATTACTATATTTTAAAAATTTTTGCCTTTTTTGACAGTAAATTGTATTTGTGCTATTAAATAAAGACATCGCTGAACATTTGGGAACAACTTTGCACACTGTGATGAAAATCTATTTGCAATAAAATGAAAAACTAAATGTGCAGAAGTGAAGCAAAGATCAACTCTATATAGCTGCAAAAGTCAACCTCTATGAGATTTTACGTTACTCAGCAAAGAAGTAGTAGCACTATAGAAATAAGACTATGATCCATCCTACTACTACAAAAACAGAAGTCTACCTAAACACAACTTAGCCACTGGAAAGCCTTTGGCAAACTCTAGTATTTTTGGTTTGGAGGACAATTTCTGTTCTTACTTTTTAAGACAGTGGGAGGGAGAAGACCAGGAGATGTTTAGGCATGTGTTAACCTCAGACCTCTAGGACAATTTTACAAAAGCTGTGGGAAGCACGTACACAGCAATATCAAAAAGACTTGGCTTCATAAATGCATTCCACAGGAGCAGCTTGGTGTTTTTAACAAAATGAATGAGGATAGACACAGCAGTTACTTCATCCTCATTTTAAAAATCCTAGGTCATATTTTTGTTAAATACATCATTAGAAGCCTTAATGGAAGTTCTTAGGTCTCCTCAAGTTCCTCACAAGACTCCTGGTGCCTTGCAGCCAATTCAGTGTTACAGGTGCTGATTCATGCCCCCAGGCAAATTAGAGGGACTGAACCTTAGGCTGCTTCTTGGGGGAGGCAAAATCCCAGCCCAGAAAGAAAACCTACAGAGACTCTGTGATGAAGGTAAGAAAAGTAACCTCTATAAATCAGAAAGAAGTAATTTAATTTTCCTCTAGGTCAGGCATCAAATCTTTTCCTTTACATCAGTGACCCCTGGGTACTTGAGACTCACTTGGGAGAATTAACAATATCCCCTGCCTTATGGCTAGCAAACAAAGTTGTTCTCAAAGTTGATCTTCAAAACAAGGCATCATAAAGAACCCACCTATCTGCAAACGACAACATCTCAAAAGAGCATGGGGAGAAATCCTACAATGATTACACCACCAGCTGTGGGGCATAGCTGGTTACAAATAGCATCACCTCTTCTCCTTTACCTAGGTCTGCAGGTAGAACAGGAAAGAGGCAGGATCAGACTTCTGGGGCTGGATCAGACTTCAGGCTTTCTGACTGCTCGGTGCCATCTGGGCTTTTGCTACTCACCCTGAAGAGGTACACCAGAAAAACTGCAGGAGGGAGAAGATGAGCCCTGTGGGAAGTACATTTCTCTTTCTAAACAGTAAGATGGAATGGCTCAGGTTCAGACTCCCAACTTTATGTACAAGAATCTCAGTAATTTCATTTTCAGTTGTTAATAAATTTTATGTTTCCTCAGTGGAAAAATGCTTAAATGTAATTTACATTCAAGCCACCAAAAGGTTATAAACAATTCCCAGGCTGAAGGCTGCCAAACTATGTCAATTCAAAAAACCACCAAGACAAACATAGGTATTCTTGCAAGAAGTGCTGTTCACAAACCTGAAGCCCAAGGAAAATGGGCCAATGGAGAGAAATGAAACAATGGGGAAAACCCAGCCTATTTTCTTCAAAGGCTGTGTAAATATCTCTGGAATGTGTAGCCTCTACTGGATATTTCAGGGTGACATCCTTCTGAGGTTTGCATTTTCCATTACTTCCCTCTGGTAAGAGGGAGACTCAGTGTGTACGTCCAGGTCCCCAGCTAGGGTCTGTCAGCCTTGCCTGCTGCAGTCAGCAACACCAAACTGATTTAGTGCAGCTGAGGCACTGGCTCATTGCTCACCAGCTATTCTGAGAAGCAGAGNAAATATATTTTTTCTGTAATTGTAAGTTCTTCTGCTCACCAGCCAACTAAAATTCTTAACGATTACATACACATGGCCATATATGTATTTNATTTAAAAATCCTAGGTCATATTTTTGTTAAATACATCATTAGAAGCCTTAATGGAAGTTCTTAGGTCTCCTCAAGTTCCTCACAAGACTCCTGGTGCCTTGCAGCCAATTCAGTGTTACAGGTGCTGATTCATGCCCCCAGGCAAATTAGAGGGACTGAACCTTAGGCTGCTTCTTGGGGGAGGCAAAATCCCAGCCCAGAAAGAAAACCTACAGAGACTCTGTGATGAAGGTAAGAAAAGTAACCTCTATAAATCAGAAAGAAGTAATTTAATTTTCCTCTAGGTCAGGCATCAAATCTTTTCCTTTACATCAGTGACCCCTGGGTACTTGAGACTCACTTGGGAGAATTAACAATATCCCCTGCCTTATGGCTAGCAAACAAAGTTGTTCTCAAAGTTGATCTTCAAAACAAGGCATCATAAAGAACCCACCTATCTGCAAACGACAACATCTCAAAAGAGCATGGGGAGAAATCCTACAATGATTACACCACCAGCTGTGGGGCATAGCTGGTTACAAATAGCATCACCTCTTCTCCTTTACCTAGGTCTGCAGGTAGAACAGGAAAGAGGCAGGATCAGACTTCTGGGGCTGGATCAGACTTCAGGCTTTCTGACTGCTCGGTGCCATCTGGGCTTTTGCTACTCACCCTGAAGAGGTACACCAGAAAAACTGCAGGAGGGAGAAGATGAGCCCTGTGGGAAGTACATTTCTCTTTCTAAACAGTAAGATGGAATGGCTCAGGTTCAGACTCCCAACTTTATGTACAAGAATCTCAGTAATTTCATTTTCAGTTGTTAATAAATTTTATGTTTCCTCAGTGGAAAAATGCTTAAATGTAATTTACATTCAAGCCACCAAAAGGTTATAAACAATTCCCAGGCTGAAGGCTGCCAAACTATGTCAATTCAAAAAACCACCAAGACAAACATAGGTATTCTTGCAAGAAGTGCTGTTCACAAACCTGAAGCCCAAGGAAAATGGGCCAATGGAGAGAAATGAAACAATGGGGAAAACCCAGCCTATTTTCTTCAAAGGCTGTGTAAATATCTCTGGAATGTGTAGCCTCTACTGGATATTTCAGGGTGACATCCTTCTGAGGTTTGCATTTTCCATTACTTCCCTCTGGTAAGAGGGAGACTCAGTGTGTACGTCCAGGTCCCCAGCTAGGGTCTGTCAGCCTTGCCTGCTGCAGTCAGCAACACCAAACTGATTTAGTGCAGCTGAGGCACTGGCTCATTGCTCACCAGCTATTCTGAGAAGCAGAGCTCAGGCTTTGCCTGTCCCAGCATTGGTCCAGCTGCCTCCTGAACCAGTGGGAGTCACGAGGGGTTAGCCTGCAATGCAGGGGGAGGGAAAGAGGCAGAAAAGAATTTAGATCTCCCAAACTGTGAATCTGTCAAACTGATGTAAAAGTCCTGCCCTGTGGTACCACATTTATCTTTCTCTATTTGCTATCTATACATGCAATAAAGCACTGATGTTCAGCTGATTTGAAAGTTGAGATGGGATATTCCAAATTTACTCCAATCTTGAACAGCATTATCTCTCCTTAGCATCAAAATATAAACTAGAGGGAGACAATAACTGAGCTTGTTAAAACTTTGTAACAACTCTCTGGGTCATGTTTTTGAATCACTATCAACAAAGAAACAGAAGTTAAACCCCTTAAAGCACTATACAATTCCTCCCTCCTCCAAACCAAACATTAGTACTACGCTGGAGGTAAAAAATCACCTTTTCCTTTGCACCTGGAACAGTCACAATGTTAATCAGTTTACAGCTATGTAAAATAATTTGCCGGTACCTGTCTGAAACCGACACAAATATAAGAGTTTNATCTGTTGTGTATACCACAAAGACAACCAATCAATAAATTAATGCTTCAGTCAAAACCCCACCTAAATTTACATAGCATAGAGAACTTGGCTTAGACTGAAGAATTTAATGTAAGAATTTAAAAGCTGGAGTTTGCCATATTTCCTTAAGTTCTGCATAGTGTTTGCTCTTCAGAAATTCCTATATCCAGTCACAGAGAAGCAAGCTTCTTTTCCAAATGTCTCTGTTTTGTTCTGTTCCTTAACTCTGCAGCTTTACTTTTAAAATACTGGAACCAAATCTTGGGCTTTTAACAGTACTCCACTACCATACTCATGTTCAATATAAAAATATGGAGAACTGGTTTTCTTGGCAGCTCTTTAAGCTTTTTGTATACTTCCATGCAAGCTCTGCACCACCCAGCTAATCAAAGGTATTCATTCATGCTCCTAACCAATTTCAGTAGGGATTAAACATCTAGACAAGGATCTATGATGCCACCTTTACTTCTGAACCTCAGTTTCTAGTCTACAAAATAGAGGCAACACAAATGTAAGGATGTTTGCAATACCTCAGTCATAGATGTATCTGAAGGATGGTTTTGAAGAGCTGAAGAAGGCAGCTGGGCTTGCTTTTTGTTTGGTTGGGGTTTTTTGTTTAACAAAACAGCACACCTGATGCACACAAGTCCCACCTGAAGAATTTGCATGAGGCTCTGTCTCTGGGAAAGGGACTTTTTTTCTGAAGAAAATTGTGCACAAGTTCTGAATTCTCAGGGCACTTTTCCTATTCTATCTTGAGGAGATTTCTCTCCGTGTTCTCCCAATGCTCTGAGCATCTTGGAAACCTGCCCTGACGCAAGCAATAAATGGGAGGTGGGGAGATAGGACTGGAGCTGTAGTGCCTGGCTCTCCTTGCTTATGTTTGTAAAATGAAGCATTTTAAAGGGAATTTTGACTGGACTATACTGACTACAGTGTAGTTTCTCATAGCTAGAAGACCATGGAAGTAGCCTATATAGAGCCGTTCTACAACATACTCCAAGTGCAGGTAAGGATCTCTAACACATGGCAGTAATTAAGACCAGACCTTGGAGGCTAATGGTGGCTCATTTATCGCAGATTGAAAACAGGGCATCTTTTTTGACAAGACTACCGGATGTATGATGGTGGATTATTAATATCGTTGGCAGGCAGCTGCACTCAAATTCATTGCTGTGACAGCTGTTCAGTAAAATTTGCTGGAAAATCCAGTGGAGATTAGGTTTTGATGAAAAATTTCAAGGCGCTTTTCTCTAATGCGGGCAAGCACAAACCTCCTGGGTTTATTGAATATTGCAGATCAGGAAGATAAGGATGCTTTTGCCTAAGCGGATGGAAGGTGCTGGGAAATGTGGGCTGCTCCCAGCAGGTCTGTGCTGCTCTCCAGCTCCGCATTCTCCCCGGTCCTGTTCAACAACATCCACAGCCTGTCATTAGAGGGCCCAGCTGCAAATGCCAGGGCCGTGCTCGTGAGGCAATTACCCACGCCTGTGTAACTGCGGCACTCGCCTGGAGTGCATTACAAGGAAATACTTATAGCAAAACAGGATGTTGCGATGGGTATGGAGCTTTTCCTGACCAAGGAGAAAGTGCGTCATGCAACTCGATGATGTTGCTTAACATACGAAATCGCCTTGGCTGGGCGATTAGATAGTATGCACCATGTCTGACTTGAATTTCTGGTCCTACTTTCTCTTTTTCCCCCGACATCAAGCACATGGCTGGAAGCTACAGGAGACGGTCAGGAACCCAGCTGCCTGGGAGCGGCGGGAGTGACTGCTTATGCCCAGCTACAAGAAACGCGAGGGTAAAGAAATGACAGTTCCCCTGGCTTAACATCAGTGAGGAAAAACTTCCCCCAACTAGTATGAACGAACGTTTTGAGATTCACCTAACAAGATACTTCTGACTGCTGGCGTGATTACATTAAGTCGCCCAATTAACCCACCCACAGCCCGCCCGGTAGCACAGGCTTTTGAAGTTAAACCGAGGTGCCGCTCCCGGCCGTGCCACGCCGGAGAAGGCGCGCTGGCCCCGGCGCTGCCGCTCCCCG